>VUQI01023698.1:0-11657 GCA_015106735.1 Paratilapia polleni
ATATTTTATTTACAGACACCCTCTCTACTTTTAAGATTAGGCTTAAAACTTTCCTTTTTGATAGAGTTTATAGTTAGGGCTGGATCAGGTGACCCTGAACCATCCCTTAGTTAAGCTGCAATATGCCTAGGCTGCTGGGGGCTTCCCATGATGCACTGGGCACTTCCTCTTCCTCACTTCCTTTCACTCTCCATGTGTTTATACACCATTTGCATTTAATCATTAGCTATTATTAACTCTGTCTCTCTCCCATAGGTGTGCCTTTTTGTCCTGTCTCCCTCTGCTCTCTTCTGTTTCTCCTCATCCCCAACCGGTCGCAGCAGATGGCTGCCCCTCCCTGAGCCTGGTTCTGCCGGAGGTTTCTTCCTGTTAAAAGGGAGTTTTTCCTTCCTACCGTTGCCAAGTGCTTGCTCATAGGGGGTCGTCTGATTGTTGGGGTTTTCTGTCTAATATTGTAGGGTCTTTACCCTAAAATATAAAGCGCCTTGAGGCGACTGTTGTTGTGATTTGGCGCTATATAAATAAAATTGAATTGAATTGAATTGAATTGAATTGGTAATGACCCAAACCCATCAGAATATGTACATCTTGTTTTTGTTTTCTTTTACATTGTTCTCCAAAGTCTTGGTATTCAGGGGACAAAACAACAATCATTCTGACATGTATCAAAAACAAAAATGTCCTCATTGCTTTTGTCCAAAACATAGGGCTAGGGTTCAGAGCTAGGGGTTGGGGTTATCACCGATGATGATTTAGACCTCAGACGGTTAACAGCAATAAAAACTGCTTTACGCTTGCTTGCACCCAGAAGGAAAACATCTGAGGAAAAACATGCAAGGAATAAATCTGCTCCTATCAGCCTATATATTCTTTGTTGATCCTTGCAGGGAGAGACAAATTTTCAGAAGTTTGATTGGTCAGTAGTAGACGCTGGTTTTGTACATATCGATCCCTCCGGTAACAAGAGAACCACCTTCGTAAGATCGAAATTCCAGGGTTAAACCTTATGGCTTCGCCAAGCCCTAGATCCTGTTTTTTAGTACAGCTTTCTGAAGGCCAGTCAGTGAAACCAGATTGGAGTTGCAGGTTAGTGCTTTTGTCATGTGTTTTAAAGGAAAGGATCCAAATGCAGGAATTAGACAAACAGAAAATGAATCTCTATTAGGTTGAGAGCCAAAACCAAAATGGAAATAAACAGAAATCCGAATCTACGCAGACAGACAGGCAAACAAAGAGCACACGGGAATAGACACACAGATGCCATGACAAAGGCGAGGGGGGAAGGACAGGAATATTTAGTCACACAAGGTAATCAGGGAAGTGGAAACAGCAACTAGAACCTCAAAAAATGATAAACAAGAATTCAAAACTCCAAAGAACTCAAAACCCTGGGACAGGCCAGGAATTATGACATCTTTGACTTATAAAAATCACTTACAAGAAGCAAGTGCCGATGTGAAACATGGAAGAGATGTCAAGACTTGCAGTCAATAAGTGTTAATTTACATAAATCTGGAAATGTTTCTGAAGTAATTCATAGAATTTAGATATTCTTCAGTCCACAAAAAGATATTTACAGACAAACTGTCTCCATTTATAGACAGTTTATCTATAAGTGGAGGCTATTTAGTTGTTGGTCTCTCTAGCCCATCTAATAGGACTCCAAAAGCACAACACAGAATGCTCAATGAGGTGTGAAAGAAACCCAGGGTAACAGCTAAGGAAATCTGTGTTCATCAGGCTGCAGTACACAAATCATGCATGCAGCATGGAGTCCATTTCAGGACACCACGGGCCGCTCTGTGCCTGTGTGCTAGAGAAAATGTTTTGTGGAGAAATAAAACTAATGTTGAACTGTTTGAGAAGAACTTGTGGTGCTACATATGGTGTAAAAAAGGGCACAGGAGGGGAAAATATGTCAGGGCGGCTGTCCAGCTGAAGCTCATTAGAAGCTGGGGGATGCAGTAAGATAATGACCAGTTCTGGAAACTTTTCAGTTGTGTTAGTCTGTGTCTTAGATCAGATCTCACTTTAACACCAATTAATAAAGAAAACCAAGTCATTCCAGGTGGTTTGCATAATTCACCTTGCCACTGTATCATCTGCAGGTGAAATATTCAAAAGATTAAAAAAAAGACTTCTTACCACATTTCCAGGAGAATTGTTGCTGAGTTGTTTTGGCAACTTTGTGTGTGTAACTAAGAAACAAATGCTTTTCTTTGGTCACCCTTCATCTCCAGCAGATGTTCTCACCTACACAACAAGAACATTTAAGTGATCCGAGCTGAGGCTAACTTGTAGGACTTGATGCTGGAAAAACACTCACAGATAAAATGTGCAGTCTGAGAGGGAGCTGCCTTTACTGTGTAACATTCACCAGTCACACAGTGAGGTACTCTTTATTTGGGATGTTCATGATTTTTAAATGTTCAACTAGTCCCTAAATTATTTGGACTTAAATTAAATAATTTCTGGAATTATTTCTTGCCTTAAAATATATATTTCCTTGTTTTTTTTTTTACCGGTGCCTAGTAGGATGTAACTCACTACTACCGCCAGAAGGTGGTGAAGAAGCTTTTTGCCAACCACCATTAAAGGAGAACACATTACATACAACATACTGCAATAAGTGGCTTCTTCACCATGTTGGTGCCCTTTGGAGCATTTTTAAAGGAACTCTCTGATAAATAACCTCGTCCTGCTGTGTGGTACAGCAGCAAGAAGTTTGTGCTTCATTTTTGATGGGTGAAATTCTTGTATTTTATTAGTCTGCTACTTAGCACTAGTTAGCAGACTTGTGTATCTGTGTGTAGCAGTCGTGCATTTTATGGATGCTTCTATGCTAACGAAGCTTGCTAGCCTCACCTGATAACTTAGAACTCCACCCTCTCATCCAAATATGGCCAATTCCTGCTCCAAAAAAAAAACTCCAAATCCAGTAGGTGACAACAAGTAGCTACATCCATCTTTTATATACAGTCTATGCACAGGACTGATAAAACACGTGGCTAGTGAGAGAGGAGGCTACTGCAGAGAAACAGAAGAAACAAGCCGGAGACTACTACAGCCAGTTCAGGAAAAATAAACAAAAACTGGGTTCCATGCAAACTCAACCAGATAAAGCATATCGCAGGTCTACAAATCTGAAAGCAAAGAGGTGTTGGTGATCTTCAAACAATGGCTGCATAGTGATCAGTGAATATCACATGGTATTTTTGCTTCAAATACCCACCCGTACTCTTTATATTTTGCCTATTTTTTTTCCAAATGACTGTACCTTACTCTCTGTCCATATGATGTTGCAGTGGGGTTTTTTGTTTTCCGAGACATTAATTAAAGTGAGGCCTAAGCCTAAAGAGTGTGGCACCCAGCATGGACCAAATTAACAGGTTTTATGCTGCCATTTGACTCTGGAGAGATTAATACCCTAATAAAAAAGGTAAGCAGCAAGCAAAACAGCAAAACATCAGGCTGCCATGAATAAAGCAGAAAGAGAGAGAGGGTGAAAAGCAGGGTGGAATTCAGCTGCTGTACCACACATCCATAAAACATGCCCCTGTTGAGACACTGGCACAGGCTTTATCAAATCTTCATTTTCTGTCCTCCATTTAATAGAGCTCTAACGCACTAATTTGAGCCAAATGGGTAGAACAGAAGCACAAGTATTGAAGCAAATGGCCTTTCCCAGAGGAGCAGCCAGGGCCTTCCTACTTAAAGTCAAGGCTTTCCTATTTAATATTTACCGCTGTTCGCAGCAATGATGTATGCAGCACACATCAGAAAGCTCGGCTTTTACTGTTAGCTGCCCATTTTGTGCTAATACCAACATGCTTTTTCATTGGGAAAAAAAATGGAAGAAAGAAAACAAGGTTCTTCCAGCAGATCAAGGTTGATATGAAGTGATGGGAGGGAGAGAGCTGGGGGGGCAGCTGAAGGCAGCTGGTACACGGTAACTCAACAGCATGTTTGCTTACAGTCTAACCTTAGCATACGAAGCAGCGGGAGAAAAATAGATCTGTTTAGCACATGACAGCTTCCATCAATCAGGTATGAGCCCTGAGAGTGGAGACACTAGCGGGATCAAACAGGCCTCCTGTCTGTCTTCTCCACACTCAGCCACACTTGACTTTTCCAGGCAGGTAGAGTCATTCCATCCAGCACTCCATCGCAGCACACACAACAATTTATACAACCAGGTTCGAGATTTCTTTTTGGAGACACGTGCATCCCCCGTGAGTCCTAAATATGTTATCTATACTACAAAAAAGTAATGAAATTTGTGTTTGGCCGATTATTTCTTTGTTGTAACAGTGCTTCTTGGCAATAAATCTCATACTGCTGGAAAGCCTGTTTATTTCCCTTTAACTGGTGCCACATTTGTAAGGAAAATGAATTTGTGGGTTGAGCAGCAGAGTTGAGTATGTGCGCCCATAAAGAACTTGCCAAATCTTCTCTGCCAATGCCAAACAGCTTATTCTGCTATTGACTCTTGTCTGGTGTCGTTTATTGGATTGGATGATTGAAGTCTGAAGAAACAAGACACATTGGCAATTCAACAATTTATTCATTTAACAAACAGGGGCCTCAGTATTATGTGGAAGAACCATACACAGCCACAACAGCCTGGCACCTCCTCCTCATGCTGGTCACCAGCTTGAAGTTGCCCTATGGCACGGACCCTATCCAGATCAGTCAAACGTGGCCTGCTTGGAGCAGACACCAACTGACCACTGTAGCAGGGTCCATGCTCACAGGTGTTGCTAATCAGGTGCCAATCATTAGCTGATTAGCAGCACCTGGGGTACCAGCAGCTCAAAACAAGAGTCAATAGCAGAATAAGCTGTTTGGCATTGGCAGAGAAGATTTGGCAAGTTCTTCATGGGTGCAACCCACATACTCAACTCTGCTGCTCAACCCACAAATGCATTTTCCTTACAAATGTGGCACCATTTAAAGGGAAAAAAACAGGCTTTCCAACGATATGAGATTTATTGCCAAGAAGCATTGTTACAACAAAGAAATAATCGGCCAAACACAAATTTCCTTACTTTTTGTGCTAAGTATGTATACATTTAAACATTAAAGCTTACTGTCCTACAGCCTAATAAAGGAGACATGGAAATCGCTTTAGTTTGTCGACAGATCAAAGTGAAATTAATGTTATTAATTGAACTTCAATGTCTTCAGATGTAAGTGATTAATTTTCTAATCTGTGTTCTAGTAGCTGCAATTCCAGCAGTATAAAATTAGATTAGAATCAAGTATAAAAACATTTCTACTTTTTCTAATTCCAGATTGTTAGAAGGGGATTCTAGAAATGCCTTCAGAATCAGGGATGGCATCAAATCATGCTGAGCTTTTGAAAAGCTGCTCTTGAATTTGTTTTCTAAAAAAAAAAAGAAAAATTCTTAGCTCTGTAACTGTAATGTATGCTGATGCTTGAATGGCACACAATTTGACCAGTGGAAACCTAGCAAAGTCCACAACTTAGGAAGATGTCTAAAAAAAATTTAACACATCAAATCAGGTTTGTTTATTCTGTAAAGAAATACAGGATGTTAATAAAATGTTACTTAGGAAGCCTTAGAGGTGTTTCTAGGTTTATTCGTGAACGTTGGTGAAAATCAACCTAACCTGCTTCCAGTCTTTATGCTTAGTGGTTCCAGCTCCATACTTTCTGCACCTTAACACCCGTTCACACCATATGGAAGCCTCTAGGGGGAAGTGGGATAATGCTGGCGACTAATTTTTCACCCCCATCTCAATAGTAATTGCCATCTCAATTACTTCTTGTTTTTCTGTGAACTCTCGGCTCCTGCTGTGATGACATCCTTGAGCTTGAGGGTTTTTTTGTTTTCTTTTTGTTTGTTTTTTTCCCCATAAGATTAGTGTGAAATTTTACTTTTATGTGATTGTGGATGAAGTGAAAATGTTTTTGGTAATCTGATCAGCTGAAAAAAAAAAGTTGATACCACTATCGTATTCTTTTATAAGCCATATTTGTTTAAATTTTGGAAAATTGCAGTCATTAAAAGTATGCTAATGCCAATGTATTAGCTACTATTACCTGTTTGCAAAGTTGACGTACGGACAGAAGAATAAAACCAGATGAATGTCAGATTGTCTGTGATTTCTAAAAGGATTATTGAGCATTATAATTACAGTTGATAATGCATAGCAGAGATAATTCTATCAGCGCTGTCCTTTTATTATGATGCAGGCTTTCTAATGTTCCAGATGTTCATGAGAAGCTGGGCTGCCAGAACTGTGGTTAGTGGAAGGAACAGAGTCTCAGCCCAGGTGAAGAGTGCAGAGCATCACCGATTCTTTCACAAAACACTTACAAATAATAAGCACAACAAATGACAAGTGGAGCTCGATTGTGCGTCACTCCATTCGGTCTGATTCATTTTTGGCACAGCACAGTGACAACAAAAAAGAAATGTGTGAGATTGATCAGCATACTACCAGGTCCACGAGTATAAGACACTATAACTGCATTTGTATTTCTTCAGTGGACTCCCCTGAGTGGTGAAGAAAATACACAGATTTTAAGGAAATACGCTTCAAAATTCACAAGGCAAACACAGTTTCTGTGGATAGGCCATCTACCTTAATGGAAGTGACAGCCCATTGTTTTTGGAATAAACAGAAGAAAACTGGATTCGGTTAGGATGGCTGAACAAGCAGAAATTCAGTTTTCATCTGGAGAAAAACCAGACAAGAAGTAACAGAGTAATAGCACAGAGGACGCCCGCATTCTAAACGGGAAATAAATCTTCCAAATAAGGTGTGAGACTTGGTATCAACCACCTGTATTATTATTTGTGGTTAAAGGTTATGTTAGAAAAATGCCTGTTCAGGACTGACTCTACTCTGAAATACATGAATACTCCTTCTTTATTTCCATGATTTCTACATGAGTCATCAGCTCGTGAGGATGCTGACTTTTGCAAATTTAAAGGGGACATATCATATCACTTGGTCTATATTCTTATTCTGGGGCTCAAGTGGCATATCTTTGCATGATTTAGTGTTCAGAAGTCTTATTATTTATCTCATACTGTCATTTATGTGGCCCCTCAGTTCATCCTCTGACTGAAACAGGCTATTTTTGCGCCTGTCTGTTTAAGGCCCACTGTGGTCTGATTAGCCAGCTTTCAAAATGTCAACTTCCTTAATATATCAGTACATGACCGAGCCTGAATCTGATCCCAAATATGCAGGTGGACATCACCAGGAAATCCACTGAACAACCACAGTGGCTTTATGCATGAAAACACTCTAACGTCATGAGATAAGTTAGCATTCACAGCTGTCTGGAGCGTAGGCTTTTCACTTTGAAGTTTGATCATATATGACACTGATGTCTGATATCATAACAGGATGTACATGTCAGTTAATTACATTTAAGACCCTTATGTCCGTTGTGTTTTACAAAAAGAGGTTTCATAGTGTTTGTTTTGATTCATGGTTTATTTCTGAAATTTTTCCTTCTTGCTTTGTTCATGTTCCTTTTTTTGTTCCTTTTTTTGTTCTGCATTTAGATCATCCTAATGCACACTATTATAGTGGAACAGAAATGGCTAGAATCTGTATATTGGCTGCTGGTGATCGTTTTCAGCCACCTCACTAAAACTGAGAGGTGGATGAAAACTATCAGCCAGCATTATCTGTCTGGCTGATAAAATATGTAAAAGTAACAGCTGTCATCTCAGCTTGCGAAACTGTGGCCATTGGCTAGAAATGAGAAGCTTTTTTTTTTTTTGTCTTTTTCTTTTGGGGGTGGGTGGGGTCTCCGTGCTATGCCAGAACAGAAAGTTCAACGGGCACAGCAGCAGTTACTGACTGGGTCGGTGCTTCCTGAAAGGTCAGCAGTGAGTTTGTGTGTAAAAATACAGAGAAAGATAAAAGTGATGTGTGCACATAGGGACAAATCATTTGAGTCTATGGAACACATCTGCCCCCAGGCAGGGCTGAATCCACACCTGCTTCTGACACTGTGTAACATGCAAGGTACACCTGGCATATGCTGACATTTGCCAGAATCTTCCACAAACCATCACAATGGATGAAATGCACATTTGCATGACTTTTTTTCTGCACCTCAATAAACCCTTTTGGGGGGCGGGGAAGAGCCTCTTCCTTTTTATTACTGTAATTAACAGGACAGCTTTTTTCAGGGTGGAAAAAAAAAATGACACCTTGAGGGTTCAGCACTGGCATTTCCAACTAACCTGATGATGTGTGGGGATTTTTTTTTCATGATGTTTAAACTCCAGATTCAGATGCAGTAGGTGCACTTGGCTGTGATTACTCAGCATAAGGCTGCTTATTAGCTGGTGGAAGTGTTATCTTGTTAGGCCATTTGGTTTGGCAAAAACAGCAGTATAAGATGGATTCAGTCACTGCATTTCATCCACTTATTCAAAAGGTAAGATACCTATACCTGATACTTATTACCTGTTCGCCCTACCTATTATACACCATCATATTAAGAGTATTTTCTGTGATACACACAGTAAGATACTATAATAGGTGTATAAATGATATTACTGCAAAAACTGTACTGTAATATTCTAATGAAAATACAGAATTAATGCTGCAAATGAAAATACTTTAAAAAATATACTGCAAACACTTCTACATTAACTTACTTGCATCCATCTGCCAGCAAGTTACTGTAAAATTTTTACAGTGTATATATATCCTATATCCAGGGCCTCCTTTATGCAGCATAAGCAGCTGCTCTTATGTATATGTTGCATCATTGCTGCAATAATTACAGTCAGGGGGAGAGTCACTGGAGACAGAAGGTGTAAAATGATTGAGGAATTGGACCTGAATTACATCACTCTATTCTTGTTCACAGTGGAAACAGCAAATTATTTTCCCCAGCAGAACAGCACAAACCACCACCCAGAGCTCTCTCTCCATCCCAATTACTGCGGGAACTTGTGAAAGCAGACCATTTGTGGGAGGGCGGTGGCTTTACAGTGGACTGCTGGATTTCATCTTCAGCACAGGGTCCACAATCAGCCCCGGCCTGGAGAGCTGCTGACTGACGAGTGTGCCCTGCCAGAAAACGCCATCGATCTCCCAAATGCAACACTGCCCGCCTGCACACTCCAAGAGCACCTCGCAGAATGCCAATTCCAAAACTCTTGTCTTTCTCAATGAATACGCCAGTCTGTAACCTGGCTAGCACAAATTGGATCAGAATCAGTGGAGATTTTATTCCTTCTGGCAGTGCCTGGAGCCCAGTATTTCACTGCAACAACTGTCAGTCATGGGGAGGAACAGGGGTGCATATTTGGACGGGGGATTTGTTCCTGCTTTTAACTCGGCACGTCTCTCTTCTCAGTGCAAGCCACTTTTGAAGTAGATTACCAGCCAGCTCCTCTATCACTCCCTGAGTGAGACTGCTTGCCAGTGTATTATGAGTATTTGGATTGTCTCATCCCTCTTACATCTATTACTGTCGCCTTAGTTGAGCTGTACATCTGGAGGAGTCATCTCAAAAATATCGCGCACACTAATTTAAAACTGCTGAGAGGGGGGATTATTTTTGGAAAATCAAGAAAGATCTTTGGTTGGTGTGAAAATAAGGCGACATTAACCAAGGGTCTTAGAATATAAAGTCACAAAAGGGAAATCATAAAAAAAAAAAAATGCACACCAGATTGGAAAGGAAATGCACACAAAGGTAAAATTTGGTTTCAAAAGAAGCCACACTGAGCATGAATCTCCCAGGTTCCAGGGCTGTGATGTAGTTACTGCATTTAATTCATGGCAGCACCAGACTGTGCATCGAGCCCTGGGGAACGCAAAGCATATTTTCCTTTATCTGGGAGCCATTGTGTTATTTTTCATTGCGGCTGACATTTCAAAAGCTATCTCCCTCAAAGTTCCAAGTTCACCTATCAAGTGCTGCCCTTACTCAGACAGATTAGGTGACAGTTTGTTTAAAATGTCAGCCGCTCTCCCAATAACACTTGTACACATGTGGGACTTATGGGATTTACAGGTGTATGAGAAACTCATCCCGAGCAGAGTCGCAAGATGAGGGATGAATGTAATGTGACAGCACCACGGCAGCTCAGGGAAGCATGGAAAGCATTCAAACAAGTTCAAGTTATCTGGTAGGAAAGGTTTTTACCTGTGTGTGAATATTAATACATCAAAACTGGATAACTATGCTAATTTTCAATGTGAATGTTTTCACTTTGCATGGATGCTTCACACTAAATGTGGAGTTTAATGGTCGTGACAATGTATTTTTCACAAATTCCAGTAATATGTTTGACTGTGATCTTTCTACTCTGGACTTCTTCTAAGGATTCTGTATTTGTTCAGACACAGAGTTCAAAGTCAGGTGCAAAGTTCTATAGACTCCTCAGGGGGTTGATTGCATTTTGTTTCTAAGTCTTTAGAACTCAGCTTGAACTTATATGGGGAGCCGAACCTATTCCTACTTCTGAATAACATAAGTTAATAATTCTACCATAGTAAATGCTTTATGCCTGTGGAGTTCCCTGAACTTCAGCTTGGCCATGAAAAATGTAGGCATTCATTTCTATAATTTGAATTTCGCGTTTCTTAAAAAAAATAACCTTGACCTAGCCTGATGTGGTTTCACAGAAGTGTCAGTGTGCTGCTTAAAGTCCAGCCTTGGTCATTATTTGAACATATTATTAGTGTATAATGAACACTGCTCTGTGTTCTGAAAAATAAAGCAGCCTTTGCAGTTGAAGAAAAATACAACCTTTGCAGAGATATTATTGTGACACCAATTATTATGAGTACTTTCTCTCTGGGTGCAGTAAATACATTTGTCTGGCATATTTTTATTCTAACAATTTTACTTGGCAGGAGTTACATATGCCCGCATAACTTCTTACTTTTTTACACTGCTGATAAATTGAGTGTTTTCGAGTTTTTGGTAGATAAGTAAATGAAACCAGTATGCAGAAACACTGTTTCAGTGTGTTTGGTAGTGGAGAGATTACAGCATGTAAGAGGTCAGAATGACATGTAAGAACATTCTGGGGAAAAAAAAAAAATCACTAGACCCAAAGTTGTTTCTACTTGGCTTGTATCCACAAGAACGCAGTTATAATAAAAACGAATAAACATTAATGAACCTCAACTTTTTTAATGCCAACAAGATGATAGTTTTGTTTTTTGAGAGAAAAAAGAAAAACCCTCATGAACCAAATGTTACACTCTGACAAATGATATCAAAACTTCAACTAGATAGAATAAAATACTGAAGGACAAACAGCATTTCAAAGGCTTTGTGGTTTGTTATGAACCATGCAGTGTTTTCTTCATTGTGTTTTTGCAGTGATGAAAATATTTCTTGATGTTAATTATTTGGATTTTATTTGCCGAATTGTTGTATAGATTGAAAGGAAGCAGTGTGTGGAAAACTAAGTACACTCCATGATTAATAGCTTGTAGAACCATCTTTAGCAGCAATAACTTGAAGTAATTGTTTTCCGTATGACTTTATCACCCTCTCACATTGTTGTGAAGAAAGTTTGGCCCACTCTTCTTCATGAACGTTGCTACAGTTCATGGAGGTTTGTGGTCCCACTGCAGCATTTCAGTCAGGTTGAGGTCTGGACTTTGACTGGGCCATTGCAACACCTTGA
>VUQI01023719.1:2061-14551 GCA_015106735.1 Paratilapia polleni
TTTGACAGTGGCACATCTGCTCGCTGTTTTCTTCTGTTTGCGTCCGTGTTTTTGAACTCTCACTATCGTTTAAATGAATCTTAAAGTGAAGAATGAGTTCATTTTTATTTTTAAATGTTCCACCACAGCACGGGCAGCAAACTGCAGGACGTTCACTGTGAGTTTTTGAATTCAGGTTAAGCTGGGAGCGCTTAGAAAATCTCTTCCCGCATGTAGAGTATCCGTAAGGTTTTTCCCCCGTGTGAATTAATCTGTGGACTGTAAATGCTGAGATGTGTCGAAATGAGCGACCACAAAAAGAGCACTTAAGAGGTTTTTGCAGTTTTAACTTTTGATGGTTGTTGTCTTTAAGTTTAGAGGAATGTTTAATACTGGCTTTCATCTTCTCCTCTTCATCTCTCACTGTTTTCCTTTGTTTCAGCTGGAGGTTGACGGTTTCATCACCTAACAGTGAGTTAGAGGGACTGGTGTCAAAAGAAAAAGCCTCCACGTCAGCTGCTTTACTGCAGAGTGCACTAATCTGAGGTTGCTTTATTTTCTTTCTAGCAGCCCATTGCGTTTTTTTCTCCTTTGTCACTTCCTTATTATTGTTTTTGCAGGAACAGCAGATGGGAAAGGTTCAACTGTGCTGGATTTGTGCTGAAAAGAAGATGCAGCCTCTGATGTTAACACTGATATTTCACTCTCTTCATGTTCTCGTTTAACAGCATTTAAATCTTTCCCATTAAAGGTTCTGTCTTTGATTGAAGGGCTGTAAGCTGAGAATGTGCCTTACAACTTCCTTACATCTCTGCATCTCTTTTCCTTCTTTTGCAGATGATGTTGGATTTTTTTGTATATTTTCTCATCCACAAAAGCTCCTTGTGAATGAGGCTCATCAGACTGCAGGTTTTTCAACTCTATTAATGTATTTCTCGTTAATTTTTGTCACATTTTTTGATCCTTTTTCATATTTTCATCCAATTTTAAGTGTGCTGTTGCTGCCTCACAGTCAACCTCAGAAGAAGCTGTGAGGGCGTTTTTCAAATCTGGTTCCACTTCTTTGATTTGCGCTGCATGCTTTGGTTTCATCTTACATTTACTTTTAAGCCATTGGTTTTCTCGACTGCTCTCATTAAAAGTTGATCCTGTTACTTTGTTTTCTGTATGACTTCTTGAAGAAGTGAAATCCTCATCTTTGTTATTCTCAGCTGAACTGACAAAATGCAGCGTCGGTCTGACGCATCTTCTGCATCTCTTCTTACTTTTCACTTTCACATCTTTGGCTACGTTTTGATTTAAAGAGCAAACCGAAGGATTTGTATCAACATGAACTACCTCATCAAACTGCTCTGCCACTTTACTTTTCCTTTTGTTTTTCATATTTTTGTGCTGTAAACATTGCCTCCTTTTCATTTTCCAGAGTAAATTTTGACACCAATAAACCTTCATCCTGTATCATCAGACTATCAGAAGTTTTAGATGAAGGTTTTTCTTTGTTTCTCTTTTTCACACCAACTTTTGGGAGCTTTTGTTCCTTTTTCACTTCGTGTGGAGGTTTGTCTTTTAGCTGCATCAACACAGAATATTTGTTTAGGGATACTTTTTGATATTTCACTGTGATTACATGTGATTTTTGTGTCCTCGTTGACAGACACAGAGCTAATATCCTTCCATTTCTTTTGCTCTTCTGCTTTTCTCCTGGTTTGCAGTGCGTCACTATGGTCTGTTTCTGTTGCTCCTGACAGATGTGATTCTTGTTTTGCATGTTTTTTGTTAGTTTTTCTGTTTTCTGCCATTGGTGCTTTTATTTGACCTGAAAATGAGGCGTCTTTAAGTGCATTTGTTTTCCTTGTGTCACTTTGAGAAGAAGAAACTGATTTGACTGTATCTCCATTCACACCGATGGTTCTGCTAAAGGTCCGTTTGAGTCCCATCTGTTTGCGATCACAAACAGTTTCCTTTTGAATCGTCAGCCAGGTTTGTGCTTCCGCTGCTGCAGCATTTCATGAAGGACTGAGTAATAAGTTTTCTCCTCCTTGCTCTCTAAAGTCAGTGAAGTCTGTACAGATGTACTTCCACTAAATGTGTCATCCACAGCTTGACTTTCAGTGTCAGCTTGCTCATGTGGGAGTGGGAACATTGCTGCCTGTGATTCAACAAGCAAAACATCCATGTCCTGTGCACCTGTAGGTTTTCCATAATTATCCTGGACAACAGGATCTCTAAAGACTCATTTTTGTGTTTCAGAAGCTCCAGCAGCAAAGAAAGAGTCCCTTTGCAGGATGTCTGCTGCTGCTTTCAGTGCAGGAGTTACATATTCAGTCACTGAGTCTGTATTGAGAGGAAAATGATGATGATGATGATCAGAGTTTCTCTCCATGTGGTCCTCTCTGCTCAGATGTGAGCAACTCCTGCTCCTAAGCCCTTTCTGTCTGCTATGAAATGAAAATAAATGGTACATTAGCAGACAACAGAAAACTTTTGCTGGCAGTACATCTGAATGTGTTAAATGTGTCCGAATCACTGAAATAAATCCACTTTATGAACTATTAGACTATGATTTTTACTAATTTTTTTTTTTTTACTTACATTCGGTTTGGGAAAATGTATGTAGCCCAAATGATTTCACAGTAGGAGGGTGATGAGTAATATTTGAGTTTAGTCTTCTCTCATCGGTTGGTTGCAGTAACTTGTGTGTTTTGGTGTGTGCATTCAGAGAAACGTTCAGAGAAAATCTGCAGGTACTATAGGTCTTTCTCTTTTTTTTTTATTATTATTTTCCATGCTCCTTTTAAAAATAAAACATATGTGATGCTTCCTTTTGTGTAAAATTTAATGTTGATTTTGCACACTGAAGGCCATGTAAGCAATAAATGAATCAAGATATTAATTAAAACAGCCTTATCTTATTGTTAATAACACAGTTATTCACCTCTGCAGCTGTGATAATCCAAACAGGGTTTCTCTTCTTGTGGTTGATTTCTTGAAACCAAACTCAAGTTCACCCAGCTGCTCTCATCACATCGTTCCACCATGATATCAGAACATTAGAACGACAGGAGGATCTACCTGGCATCACAAGAGAAAACAAAATACATAAATGAAAAGTTACCTACACAACCTAATATTCACCAGATAATCAGACAGAACTGACATTTGTCGCAGTCTGCTCCACATCCAAAACATGTGTGTATATTTATTCATTTTATCATTATTTAATGTATCCTTAAAAACTAAATACTACTGTAATTACAATGCACATAAATCAGTAATAAGTACAATACATACTGTTCAAAGGTGGAGGCTTAATCCTGTTGTAAAAGGTGATATCTGGTTATGCGTTATTTATTTTTTCTTAAAGATGATTTTCTTTACTTTTTGCTTTCAAAGCTGCAGGACTTACCCAAATCTGGTGTTGTAGAAAATGCAGGCAAACAAAGAAAAGGTCAACTTGTCTTCAATGCCACCATTTTAACTCATTTATTGCATTGTATTTTATTCTTATCCTACTGCTTTATATTGCTTTAAGTTGCTTTGATGTATTGTATTAAAGCCTGACTTTGTCTTAAAGCAAAACAGATAAACAAATAAACTCCTGTGGCTTTATAAAAGTGTTTTTACACATTAGCATTGTCATCTAAACCACAGTAGTATAAAAATCAATGTGAAATATATTAAAATTATATGGTGGCATGAGAATGTGCTAACCTATTATTAATAACAGCACAGCAGGCTAATATA
This sequence comes from Paratilapia polleni, assembly GCA_015106735.1. Classification (NCBI taxonomy): domain Eukaryota; kingdom Metazoa; phylum Chordata; class Actinopteri; order Cichliformes; family Cichlidae; genus Paratilapia; species Paratilapia polleni. The sequence goes on from VUQI01023719.1 coordinate 5,785, forward strand.
TGAGAGTGTGCAGAGTAATTTATGGAAGATGTGATTCAAAATAAACAGATGTAAGCATCCAAACCTATGAAAATCAAAACAACACTCACATTAACACTCTGGTGATGGGTGAAACGCCTCCACAGAAACTGACTGAAACCCGCCTCCCTGCAGGACTTTACTCTCACCGCGTTAATAAACCACAATCAGCTGCTTCAGATTTACCGACATAAAAAAACAACTGCATCTCAGCCTGCATTTGTACCTGATGTGTCTCACCATGCTCCCTCCCAGCCTTGTTTTCCTGCAGGAGGAGCCAGAACGGAGCAGAAGCTGACCGCAGCTCCTCTTCCATCATCAGAGGGCTTCTAATGCAAACAACTTCTAATATCTTCCACATGATTAAACACAAAAGTTCAGGTGACCAAAATAATACACAGATATAATTAAAAATAAAACATAAATATAATTAAAAAAAAAAAAAACTATCCAGTTTACTTTACTTTGATTGATTGCAGATTGATGTGCAAAAATGTCAATATTACCGATTTAAACTAAATTTACAACATAATAAAAAATGTGAATGAAGTGAAGGGGCTGAATAATTTAATTTATAATAACGTATCTTATACATAGCTATATACAGTAATCCTATAGTTTATATGGTTTGTATACAATATATAATTGTTTCATTGTAAATACAGATACATGCGTAAATTATTAACTAAAACGCATCCCATAAAAGAAAAAAAAAACATTGTATAACTTAACTATCACACCAGTTTAAAATAAGAAAATAATATTTGAATTAAAATTTAATTTTACAAAATCAAAACATAAAATAAAGGAAGTTATCATAAGAATAATCAAAGGAATAATCATAGGATAGAGAATCATAGCTAAAGCATCCACTACAGTAGAAATAAGTGAGAGAAACTTTTCAACGAGCAGAAAGTGCAGAAATCTGTTGGCTGCCTGTATAATACATTATTACCTGTTAAGTTCCCATAAAGCATCATAATGATTTATTTTTTCTTACAACAGCAGCTAAATATATTGTACTTATAACATTCAGCCTGTTACAATATTATAACTGTAAAAACACAGTTATAACAGTAGGAGAGAACTGAACTGATAACAGACTACAGACCACGGTATGAGCTTTAAAACCAGTTTAACATGATCTGAGATCTGTTGAGCTGGACTGAGAGTCTGTTGTTCATCCCTTGTGACTAGTTTGATGTAAAAGCAGCTGTTTCATGCTGTAGGATTGTATTATGGACATTCTATATTTAAAAAAATATGAAAGTTTTTAATCATCTGGCTGCATTTTGAGCTCCATGTGAACCATGTTTTTGTAGAAAATAAAAATCTGAGTGACAGTGAGTTCAGTGAGTAGATTTTCTGATTACAGTGCAGTGCCTGAACCAACTCGTTGGTACAGCTGCTCACAAGCCACAGAGATGCCTCTTGTTTTTAGCCTGAAGACTTCTGGCCTTCAGCAGCAAATGTGCAAACAATGAAAACTGATAATAATTCAATCTGAATGATTTACTTTGGTGTCATGCACATAAAAAAAATATTATTTTAATAATAACAGTAAACAAAAGCTCTAACTGTATTTTAAAACCAAAGCAGAGCAATGACAACCACATTTTTTTTTTTTTTTACACATGCTCAGTTCCATAGTCAAACAGTGAGTGGGGACACAATAACAATAATTGTCACTAACATAATACATACAGTTAAATACTGTAACTGAAATACAATTTGGAAAAAAAATCATAAAAATAAAATTCTTCTTGAAAAGTAACATGCTTTAAAATATTTTTATTAAAAAAAATACTGAGGTCTAATATTTAAGATAACATACTGTAACATCTGTTTGGATATTACTTTGTTAGTATAAACAAAGTAATAAACCTAATGCAATTAGTCAACCAAAAATAAAACAAGTATGAAGTAGTACAAATAACCCCCAATGTGTTTTTAAAGCTAAAAATTCAACCACCTAAAAGTGTAATTAAAACGTGTTGTGTTAATTACTGTATGATAAGAAGCCTGAGAGGAGTTTTCTTATATAAATATTTGTCGCATATTGTTTGTGTGTTTGAAACAGTCAAATCAAACAAACACACAAACAAACAAACACGCTATACTGTAGTATTTTATGGTTGGACCCCACGTGAATTCAAGGCACGGTGAAGCCAAACTTATCATACCTACGTCACTGATCCATCCAATCACATTTCATCTTACTCTTCTGTCAGCCAATGGCCTGCAGCCGTTACCTCTGTTAGCTTGTCTCCTCTCAGTGTTGTCACTTCCAAACATGTCCATCATGTTCACAGCGGTGCGTTTTATGTCTTATCCTGCGTGCTGATTTCCTTCACGATGAGCAGCCTTTGCAGGGAGGTGATCACTCTCCAGCTGGGACATTATTCCAACTTCGTGGGGACTCACTGGTGGAATTTACAGGTGAGGAGCGCACTGGCAGCTAGCGCTAAGCTAGCTCGCTAACGTTAGCATTGCATGTGTTGTCAAACTTCTGAGGCTGCTGTGAAGTGTGGAGTTAGCTCGTGTTAGCCTCGGCAGTGGGGTCCGTTTGAAGCTCAGTTTGACAGACTGGGGAACCTGAAATATAACGAATTTGACCTGCCTGATGTAGACCGTAAACAGAGGGTCAGCCGGCGGGATTTATGTCGCTAAAGGTGGTAATTATCAGGTCAGCAGTGTGTGGGTGAGACTCTGAATGAAGATGCAGGTTCATCACTTCACAGAATACTGAGAATCTGTCTTCAGACAAACTGTTGGAGGTTTACAGCTTGTAGTATTTCTGTATGTTGTTTATTGTGTGATGAATAAACATAAATAAACTAAAATAACAAACTCTCTTAATAAAGATCTGATGAAACAAACAGGCTTCCTTCCAGGCCTCTAGATTTGTAAATGTTTTTCCCCGCCATAAAATGTTTAATATAACAAGTGTATTCTGGAGAAAACTAGAATGATTTTAATATCTTGATATTCCGTCTAATGAAAGCAAGAACCAGACAACAGTAAATTTTATATATTGGCTCCTTATTTCATAAATGTTTCACATAGGAATTTAGAGTTTCTTTCCTTTTGGTGAGCCACCTCTCACTGTCTTTATGTTTTTGCTAGGAAAATGGGAAATAGGTGCAGCAATCTATTGAAACATGTGAAAACCCACATGGAAATACAGTATTTAAGGCAAAAACAGACTTTTCTACAATTCTAACAAGCTTTAAAGTCAGTATTTGTTATGACCACATTTATTCTCCAACACAGCCTGAACTCTCTTAGCCAAGAGTTCTTGTCATTTCTTTAAGTAGTCTTCAGGAATAGTTCTCCAGGCTTCTTGAAAGGACACTCCAAAGCTCTTCACTGACGATGATTTGAAACAAAAATTTCAAGTTTGGGTTCATCAGTCCATAAGACCTGTTGCCACTGATTTTCAGTCCAGTTCTTGTGCATACCTCAACCTTTTCTACCTGTTTCCCTTCCTTAAGAATGGCTTTTTGACAGCCACCCTTCCACTGAGACCATTTCTGATGAGGCTTCAGTGAATGGTTCAACTGAAGGGTCAGCTGCATCTCTCAGGTCCTGTGTCAGGTCTTTGCTGGATTTTTTTTTCCTATTTCTTAAGGACTTGACTTTCAGATACTGTTCATCTGCTGTAGATAGTTTTTCAGGTCTGCCACTTCTTTTTTTGAGGGCACACCGCACACTATGCTGAGATATGCCAAGTTTTCAGCTAACAGGTCTTTGGGAATCACCTTGTTGGTGCAGAAATTCATAAATTAGTTTTAAGTGGCTTAAGAAACACAAAATATTTCTCTGAAAATGGCCAACTACAAGGACTGGACTGAAAAAGCCTGGAGAACTGTTGCTCAAGACCACGCAATTCTGGCTCCTTGGAATATAAAGAAATGAGGGGTGGCTCGAGACTTTTGCACAGCACGGTACATTAATACCCTTTCCAGCACCTGTCTGGAGGGTATATCTTACTTCAGTTTCTTCTTAGGTAGGTCGAGCTCAATGTCTGTTTGATCGCTTTGACCACGCTGGCAGATAAACGGAGCTGTTCTTCTTTCTGCTTGCAGGATGCGTCTTTATCATACGATCCAGAGACGCCACCAGGTGAGATTCAGAGTGATGTCGCTTTTCGTGAGGGACAGACTTTGGGCGGACACGTCACCTACACACCACGACTCATTGCCATGGATCTCAAAGGTAACTTCTCCCATCATGTGGTTTTAGAAATGCTGAAACATTTGTGTCTTTCAGGTGGTGCTTTATTTTGGCCTGTTTACTGATTGACTGAAATATTTCCTAGTTTGTGTTACTGTTAAGCTAAAACATTTATTATAAGGTTTTTTTTTTGGTGGGGGGGTTAATTTCTGACTGTCTTTCTCTCTGTAACAGGAAGTCTTGTTACTCTGCGACAGGAGGGAAGTTTGTATGATGCAGGCAAGGACACGTCCGCTGTCACATGGTGAATGAAAACCTCTCTGTGCATTTCTGCCTGTTTCAACGGCTTTTATTTGTGTTTTTTCAGTGCACGGTCGTTTTTCATTAAATGCAGTTTCTGTAATGTCTTCACTTCAAAAACAAAACCATTTATTTATGGACATATCAGATTAATAACACGCATACTTACAACTCTTGGTCTATTTGACAAACTGAAAATATTATTAATTTGGCAGGGAGGGGAGCATCATGATGCACAAAGAAAGTCCTCCTGCAAAGAACTCCTTTCTTGAAGATCTGGATAAGTTGGATGTGAGTATTTAAAGTGGGAATAAAACCTGATTCAAAGACAGCTTTATTTGTGTAGCACGTTACAGACACAGAGGTGATTTAATGCGATTTACACTGGAAACAAAAAGCATTACAGTTGCACTTAAAGGCACAAGGATAAAATAAGCAGCTATAGAATGACATGAGATTTCAAAAATACTGTACAATGAAATGCATAAAATGAAAAACAAAACTGATACAGATAGAAGGCCATTAGGAAAAGTAGTAGTTCTGCTAAAATCTAGAATGGATTGTACGAGTCCACCATAAAATGGATCAGTGAAATCTTATTAAAGTCAAGTCTAATATGATCAAAGACCCAATGAAGAGAAGCAAGGACTTTTTCTATTGGGGGGGGGGGGCAATCTGCTCTCTTTTAATTTGGTGACTTGTTGACAAAAAGGAAACGTGATCATACACTTGAGTCCCTCATACTGTCTGTGTTCTTTGTTTATAGAAGGGGGAGATACTCGCAGAGGCTGATTTCCCCTCCAGCTCCCAACCTCAGTGTTCAGGTGAGAAAAGATGGAACCGAACCTTCTTTAAACACAAGTTTCTGTGTCAAAACCATCAGCAGCAACCACTTAAAAAAAAAAAACCTCTCCCATCAGCAGGGTCGCTGAGTGTGGATACGGTGAACAGCCGCCTGGCTAGAGTACAAAAGAACTACAGGCTGGAGGGCAGTGTGAAGGTGTGGTCCGACTTCCTCAAGATCCACCTTCACCCTCGCACCATCTCTGTCATCCACCAGTACAACCACGATGGGTAAGGCGGGTGCAACATTACCTACAGTTTGTTGCTGCTAGAGTTATTCCACAGTCATCCTAGAAGCAGGTCTTACCACTGACAACACCTTATTTTGAACCTCTGATCTAAATCAGTTAGGAGAGAGGCATAACTGTGATTTCAACATAATAACTGCATATACAGAATCTCCTGTCAAATATGATAGAAGTCGCATCAATCCAGATCAGCGTCTTTGGCTCATCATGTCAAGTGCCATACTCATTCACTTTAAGCAAAGACAAAACATAGTGTGTCTTTTGTCCTGTCTCCCTCTGCTCTCTTCTGTTTCCCCTCACCCCCAACCAGTCACAGCAGATGGCTGCCCCTCCCTGAGCCTGGTTCTGCCAGACGTTTCTTCCTTTTAAAAGGGAGTTTTTCCTTCCCGCTGTCACCAAGTGCTAGCTCATAGGGGGTCGTCTGACTGTTGGGGTTTTCTGTCTAATATTGTAGGGTCTTTACCCTAAAATATAAAGCGCCTTGAGGCGACTGTTGTTGTGATTTGGCGCTATATGAATAAAATTAAATTGAACTGAATTAAATACACTTACCTACATCTTTATGGTGTCATTCACCACTATTGTGCGCATGTGTCAGTGTGTCTAGAGGGGTATGATTCTCGCTTGAGGTGTGAGAGGTCCCTAAAACCTTGGTTCAAAGGAAAAAGTATATTTTTACTGGCCCACAAAAAAGCCAGTTTAGACAATTTATATACTGGTAGTTTAATCTCTAATAATTTAGCATACATTATTAGTAGATTTATAGTTATGTTGAACCCTGAGGTACTTACAATGACCGAACACAGATAAGGTGAGACAGGAGCCTCGACAAAAGAGAGGGAGAGGGCCTTGAACCAACCACACAGTGGGCCGTCAGAGTCAGGCTTTTCCCCTAAACGAATGTTAGTAAACTAAACTAATGAAAGAAAGACTGAAAACAGGACTGTCGGCAACTCCCAACTCAGCTAATAATTAATAAACAAAACTGCAAAAGGAAACTGAGGAGAAAGGCCGCTGCTGATTGAGGAGAGAGAGATAGTGGTCTGCTTCCTCTGACTTTATATACATGCAGGATGGACCAGACAGAGAGCAGGTGGCAGTGATGAGTGTGATAGAAGAAAAACAATAATTGGATGATAAATGTGCTGCTGCTGAGGTGTGGATAACACAACGAGGTGCAACAGAGTTATAGTTCTGTGTTTTTTGTTTTCAATTCATTTCAGTTGCACTTAGTTTCCAGAGTGGGTTTGCTGAGTCCAGTTCCGTTTTTATTGGTTGAAAAGGGTTAGTTTGTATTTTACGTGTTAGGTTAAGGGCAAGAATTAGGAAGTTTAGAAGAGGTATTAAAAAAAAAAAGAAACACTCTGTAAAGGCAACTGACTCATAGTCATGTAAACATCCCAGTGTCAAAAAACAAATGTTGCCCGATGCTTGTTTTGACTATTTTTGTTACATCTAGTTTTAATTTTTAACGTAGTTTTACTTAACTATAATAATCTTGGTCCAACAACGTGATTGGCTCATATGTCTCTTGGTTTGGCTGTTGATTGGCTTTTTGGCGGCTCCCACAGATTTCTCTTCCAGAATCACTGAGTGCCACGTCTCCTTCCTGTGGTGTCTCTAATTATTCCATCTTAACTTTTCTGTTTGGGACATTTAAATATAAATTAATGAACAAATCCTGGGAGGCAGTCTCACAACTTTATAGCTACAAAGGGAAGAATCATGCAAACTACTGGATGTTGTCACCAAAGAGTTTATGGATGATTTATAAGGGTGATAATAGTAATTCAAGTATTCAAGAGGCAGGCTAGGTAGAAGTAAGGGGGAACAGTATAGAGTTGTCTCCAGATTTAGATTTTTGAGACACAGAAGACACTTTAAAATAAGTCTGTAGCCCAAAACATAGTTCAGGATTTTGAGGAATATGTTTATTTGCTCACCTAAAATGTGGTCTGATCTTCAGCTAAGTCCCAGATTTTATTTATTTTAAGATAAACAAAACCTGACTAAAGTAATAACACACAAACAGGCACTTGTATCATTTCATAGCCTAAATCCATTAAAACGAGGAACTCGATTGTGATACTTTGACCCCTTTTAACGTCTCATTTTTGACCACAAAATAACAGACTGGGACCCTTCACCTGCGTTTCACCAGTAGATGTCAGCCTTCACTCACAGTCAGGATCTTTGTAATCAACACTGTCACTGATCTCTGTGGGTCAGTATTTAAGTCATGCAGAAAATATATACTCAGGTGTTATAATATAACTGCAGTATACAAGTTTTCTTGTTTAACATATCCAGGCTATCAGTTTTCTTATGTTTTATTAAACTGATTAAAGGAAACCTGAATTCCTATGAATAAAATCCAAAAACATCCGGTTTTATAAATCAGTTTGGTTTTTAAATTAGTTGATAGAAATGAAAGAAAGCACCAAATTAAATTGAAAAATGCACACACCTGCTTCTTCACCACACCTGGAAAATGGCTTGTGATTGAGGCTTATTGCTGAGCCCTGACATACAGATATGAAGGATTTAAACTGAGTGTCAGCACACAGCTTTATATTTGGTTTTATGGGTGGTTTTATTTCAGGGAGGCTCACCGTCTGGAGGCTTTCGGCCAGGGAGAGTCTCTCCTTCAGGGGTCGGTGCTTGACGAGCTGGAGGACAAACTGCACTTCTTTGTGGAGGAGTGTGACTACCTTCAGGTAACTCTGCCGTTTCGCTCTCCTCTACAATTATAAACGAATTTGTACTCTAAAACCATAAAAAGATGCTATTCCAAGTGTACTAATGCACCATTTTATACAGTTTGTCTCTACCATCTTCCCACATATGTTGATTCTCCCTCTTCTTTTTGCATCCTGTTTTCCTTGCAGGGTTTCCAGGTTCTGTGTGACTTGGCTGATGGCTTTGCAGGCCTGGGGTCAAAGGTCACTGAGCTGTTACAGGACTCTTACAGTGGGAGAGGCATACTAACCTGGGGGCTGTTACCCGTCAGTCACCCTGATTCAGTGAGTTTCTCTGTGGTTATTTGATCTTTTTTTTTTTTTTTTTTTTTTTTTTAAAATTTTTTTTTTTTTTATGTGGTTTTTTTTTTTTTTTTTTTTCCAGCTTCTGAAGTGTGGCATGCCAGAAAAAGTCTGAGAACCACTGATTTCAATAATGAGTCA
>VUQI01023724.1:11988-26197 GCA_015106735.1 Paratilapia polleni
GGGGGTGTTGTACAGACCCCATCTGGACCAGGCTGAGCCGGGCTGGGTGCTGATTGTTCGTGCTAGCATACGCCTGCCTCACACAGCCACACTGAACACGTGAAAAATGTGGGAATGAGAGAAGATGGTAGAGGCAAGAAAAAAAAAAACATGGGCAAATGGAACATGAGGAGATGGAATTAAATAGGATGTGTGTGTTTGTTTTTGTTTTTGAAGAATAATGATGGAGGTGTGTTTGCCACTTATTTGAAAAGACTGAAGGGATCTAGACTTTTTAATGAATGGGCCACAGACAAAGAAAAGGAGAGATATGTGCCAAGTATTGCTGTTACTTCCTGCAATATCATCATGCCATTACTGACAAGAAAAATGATCATAACCGAGATTCATATCAGGGAAATGAAAACCTACCCTTTGTCCGAGTAACACGTTTTCTTTTGTGGTTCGAGCCCTGAAACATTTTTTTTAAATAACATAACTCTTCTTAAATTTTCATACCACCAAAAAGAGGATGAAAAACTGACAGTATCCTATTACGAGACTAAAGGTTAATCCATATTATTAAGCAAATAAACTGCAAATACTATACAAAAATTCAATACTGCATTAGACATATAATCCCTCTAAAAATCCCCTTTTAAAATCACTTTGTTAAATGTGCTACAGGGCCTCATATGATCATAAACTGGACCAAATGCAAAATTATACACAGCAGCGTAATGCAGCCATTGAGGTCTGTGCACAAATTGCAGTTAAAGCAAAATCTTTTATGATTTTGGCTAAGAAATGAGTCTATGTGGCACCCCACTGTTTAATGTGTCCTTTTCTTGACATTTTCAAACCCGCAGCTCCTTCAGCTCATTAGAGAAGATTTCTCCTGTTTGCCCACAATTCTTCACGGCAGAAGAAACAGTGGCAGATTTTCAGGCCTCAGCCTCGGCACTCTGTAGGTATCTGCTCTGTAATAATGTAAGAGAGTGCTCCTCTTATCTCTGCATGCCATGCCCTGTCTTTCAGAAAATGACGACCTTTGTTCGGTCAGGCTGGGCAAGCCAACCTCCTCTCCCGACACGGTACAACTCAGAGAGCAGGAGAGAAATGAAAACCACCTCAGGTTTTAATAAGCACCAACAAAACACAAGAGTTAGGAAACCTATAAAAAATACAATGACTATATTCGACGTTTTGGAGAAAACTAACAAGAAGAGCTCCGTCTAAGTTCACTCATTAAGCTGTTTTGTCATGTAAGGCTGGCTCAGTGAATATCTACATGCTAAAATAGCTGGGGATACAAAATGAAGCCAAAAATGAAATTAAAATAGCATTAAATTGGGGTCATATCGTGAGCTATTGGCTATTCAGATTTTTTTTTTTTTTTTTTGACTCCACAACAAATCATTTTAATGAGATGTTTGGCTAACGGAGGAGGAAAATCCCCCTGTGTGGCCTGTCCTTCATCACAAGGCGGCCTGCACCTTGTCTTCCTACATTTCTTAAACAGCATGGAAATTAATACCCTCACCTCGGAAAGAAAGAAACCTACCGTTGTCACCGTCTTCACACTCAAATTATAATCCCCTAAAAAACGGTTTAGCGTTTAGTTTTTGGCGGATAACGCCCGTAAACCTCCACGGACGGGGTTCCCAGCCTCTGTGGGTCTGTTTCTTTTAAAAATAAATTGCAGGCCTTAAAGTGGGCTGCTCTAAATACGAAAACTGTTCAAATAAAATGTCCCTCTTTCTTACGCAGAAAAACTTGAGGTTTTCTAACGGTCTCTCCGGAGCGGCCTACGACAAACAAAGAGGGTCAAACTAATCCTATACGGATAATAATAAAAAAAAAAAAGAAAAGCTATGTCTATTCCTGCTACTGATATAGTTTAAGCAGTATAAAGTGTGACCTCTGTGAAATTAATGAGTAAAACCAATCACAGTTGCTCTATGCGGCTCTCCTCCTTTTTGTTACATATTTATAAAGAGCCTACCTAATGCACATGTATTATTTTAAAAAATATTGATACCCTCACATAAATTTTAGAAAGGAGCAATAGTTTCTAGCTTTGTCTATATTAGCATGCACTTAATTTTAGCAAGTATAACTCTGGCCCGTTTCCCACATTGTCGTCAGTAGCTCTAATAATAAGTGTGTACCTGAGATGAATTTGCGGTATGAATCTTAGTGTGCAAATAAATATAAAGGGCTAAATATAAGCACAAGACACGTGGGAGGAAATTTCAGGTCGTACATTCAGGCCTGTTTATGCCACATCCTGCACGCTGAGTACGTGGTGGTTGTAAGAAAACAGGCGTTACATTGTTCTCATTATTTTGCAGGTTAAACATTTCAGGTTTACAGCAAAACAGGCTATTATCTTTCTTTTCTTCTTTTAAATTTTTTTAAATTGTTATTAAAAGACACAGAAATTGCAAATTCAAAAGGAAATTATATATATATATATATTAGAGCAGCCTCACCAAAAAAGCTCAAACAGCCTCATTTCCTTCATGACCTAAATAATCTAGATTTCTTCAAATGTCATTAGATGTTTTAAAATCTGAAATTTCTATAACCTGCTATTTTTTTAAACCTACTGATAATTGCCACAGTAAATTAAGGAACAGTTAAATGTTGAAAATTTACTATAAATTTGAAACTAGGAGTTTTTTCCATGTTTGAGTGAATTATCCTTTTTGAAGTTTGACTTGAAAATGTAAAGTTTTTTTTTTTTTTTTAGCAATAATCAGTTAAAAATTGAGTAACATAAATGTGTGTTATTTAATATCTATATCTAAATGTATTACTGTTGCTTTTATTTCATTTTACTGCATATTTACTATAATAATAGAAAAATCAGGGGAAGCTTTTATTCTTAACTTAAATTCTTAAATCAGAAAGACTGAAGCCAAACTTAATAATTCTTTAAAGATTACACAACCACATAACTGAAAGTCAGATTTGTCTGTTGAAATTATGTTTGACTCACAGGTTTTCTGTTGTCTTATATCCAAATGATCCTATAAAATGAGGCTACACACACACACACACAGGCAGAGAGAAAGCTGATGAAATTTTCAGCACGTCAGAACATGTCACAACTGGAATTCAACTTTGACATCTGTTGTGTAAAATCACATTTTGACAAAGACTATGGTGATATAAGAGAAACAACGTGAGAGATCTGAATTGTTTTCCCTTTTGTGTGTGTGTGTGTGTGTGTGTGTGTGTGTGTGCGCGCGCGTGCATGTGTGTGCATTCGAGATAGTGTGGAATAATTTGGGTTAAAGTTTCTTCAGTTGTTTGTACTGTTTATATAAATCAAATATTTTTCGGGGGCTTGGTAAAACATGGACCTCTAACCTCTTTAAGCAGTACAGGCATAACGCCTTTTTTCTTTGTACACAAAAGAAAAAGGAAACAGAAGAGAAAAAAGTTTCTGTGAGAGAAATTTTCATGTTTCCTTCATATTAGAAGCATGCGAAAAACAGAATAGTAAGGCATGCAGAGAGCACACCTGATCAGTTGTGAGTAACACCCTGCCATTAAAAGGTAAAAGGTTAGTAATCTCCCGGGTCTTAGATATATAAAAATAATTATGGAGAAGTTCACATAAAATGCGATTTCCTTGGCAGCTCTAATAAAATATATTTCCTTTTTATTCAGTTATTCTGCTATTCGAGCTCATTCACGTACATTCACACACAGACACACGGTATTCCTCTTAAAATTTCCTCCTTAACGTCTCATCCCTGCCAGTCATTCGATTTTGTCCTCAAAACCTTTTCATCCATTCCAATCCCTAGAAGAATTAAAAAAAAAAAAAACTTCCTCTTTTTCTGCTCTCTTCCTCCCATCGGCACAGATTGATGTTAAAAGTGTGTCTGCGCATCGTGTGTAATTACGCCTGTTTACACACTGAAGCATTACTATGTGTGAAAGTCTGGAAGCCATTTGTGGCATGAGGCTGAGAGAGAAAGACAGAGCAAGCAAGCTTTAAACAGCTCCAGAGACACAAGGACTGATAGCAAGCCGGGGCTTCTGACACAACTGCAGACCTGGGTAATATTATACTCAAATATGTTTTCTCGTTTGTACGAAGGGTTTGTCTGGGCAGACTGGTTCAGCCTCAAATGTAAGCACATCAAAGATAAGATCAAGGGCTCTTCGCGTTTCTTTTTAAGTATCCAAAATTTGTTCAGCCAGGATTTTCCTGAGGTTTATGTGGTTTTTCTAAGACTCTGGCCCATTTGCATAAATTTCACCTTACACAGTTAATTGTAAACAGAACTTTAACCTCACAAGTGAGTCATACTACCAATTTATGTTCCGAAAATGTTTGGAGAACTGAATTAAATTTGGAGTATGAGAACACAGTTTGTTAAATATATCTGGGTTTTTTGACTTTAGATGTGGCAGACACTAAGCGTATTGTGGGCACTTTAAAGAAGGCTGTGTGAAACGTTAGACTTTTTCCCCTTATGATCCAAAACTGGATGTTAATCCTGATAACAGTGCCGGCGATTAGAACAAATGTTTAGATATTATAGTATAACGGGAACATTCATAGATTTCAAACTAAATTAGGAGGATCTGCGCTGCATTTTTCAAACAATGATTTAATAAACCATTTCAACATGTAGCTGCAGCTAAATGGTATGGTATAGGATTACATGCAGGCCATTCCTAAATGAATACATACAGTATAGATTACTACTGCATGTGTGTTTCTGTAGCGTCACCACATACACACACAAACAAACTCAAACACACAGATACTGCTGGATGTGGCATTTTCCGACAGGACGTTGCAATAAAACTGAATACAGCATTTCCCCTTAACAAGGGCAGCCATTCTTGATAAGGTCAAGTAGGCAGTGTGACACTTGGAGTGTGTGTGTGCGTGTGTGTGTGTGTGAGAGAGAGAGAGAGAGAGCAACAGAGAGAGGGGGGACGACAGAGTGTGGCAGCTTTCTGCTTCAATACAGGGAAGCCATAACGTCTGTCTCACACTTTCTGTCTCACTCCAAACTGAAGTGCATGCTGCACACACCTACAGTGTTCCAGTCGGCACATGCCAGCGGCACAGACTGGCTACCATGCCCTGCCTACAGCTGCACCAAGGGCTTTGAACCTCATGATTAGCAAATACAGCAGGAATCGAGCAGATAATGAAACCAGATATCCCCTCCCCTCCATGCCCTGCTCCAGCAGTAGCCAAGGCCTGCTACTCCTCACACAAGAGATGCACTATTGAGAGACTTTCTCTCTCACTCTTTCACTCCCCCTCATTCTTTTATTCCTCCCTGGTCCTCGTTCTGCCAGTCGGCAAGGCGAGATGCCAACCTCTCCCCAAAGCTGGGCAGAGTGCCCTCACCCTTTATGCAAATGATTCACCACTAGCCCAACACACACATTCATTCTGTGCCCCCCACCATCACCTACTCCTCCATTCCTTCATTTATTCCTTTCACCTCTTACTCTGCAATCCTTCTCTCGCTAACACTTTCCCTTTCCTGTACTTCATATTGTTGCTGCACTTCAACTATCCCTCCCTCTGCTTTTTGCTGCTTCACTCACACTCTCACTCCTACCAATTGCCTGTGCGCTCTCTTTCTTTCAGTTGCTATCCATCTTCTAGCATCTCTCACTCCTTTCACTGTGGAACTCCTTTTTTTGCTGCCTCTCCCTCACGCAGCTTGACTCACCCAGATTCAAACTTGTACACTCATTCCTCAGCCGGTGCCAGACAGGCAAGTGCAGAAACTAGCTTTACCCTCTCTCCCTTTTCCTTTCTCTCTTTCACACAACCACTCATGCTGTAACTCATGCCCTGGTTATATTCTTTAAAGGGAAAGTATCTCTTCTAAATACTTTTTTTATTTTTATTTTTATTTTTTATCTGTTACAGTTTTTACAATCAATATATCATCTGTCAGCATTTAGTGCTAAGTGAATTGTTTGAAAGAAGCCATTTGGCACATTCACCAATACATTTCCTGTGAATTTATTACCTGTTTTGTGTGATTGATTGCTTCCTTGATTGTTCTTTGAGATTTTGTTTAATCCATTAACACTCTCTTTTCACAAAGGAACAAAAAAGATAAGAGGGAAATTAGACGTGTGTTAGGCCATGTTTACATGCTTTAACAGCAGCAATATTTTCCTATGTTTTAAATTGCAAGTGTAGCAAACAACCCTTTGAAACAATGGGTAAAACAGCACAGATTCCAGATTTGCTGATTAAAAAATTACTAAAATATAAAATCAGATTGCTACCACATTTCGCTTCATGAAAACCTTCCAAAAACTATTTTTACAAATCATAACTATGTTTGTAAAGGTGAAAACACGTGTTTATCTTTGTTTCTGGATTTTACAGAGACATGAAAGCAATATGGATTGAAATTAACTGGGTGAAAAAGAGGCTTTTCTGTAAGAAATACCTCTAACAAACAAAGCCTGGTGACCACAGGTACAGTTAGAACACTAGAAATGTTTGGAGCATTGACCCTCTGACATTAAAATACAATTTCCACATCAGCTCCCTATCAGGAACACTGAAGCTTGCAGATTTAATTCTGCTTATCATATGAGTTGGAGTTTCGCCCTTGATAGGTTGGCACTGTGAGGGTTAAACGGTGCCCGCTCCCTGTGGCATGATATGAGCTGGGCCTTTGCCCGCGCACTCTTGCTCATGTGCACTGAGTTGGTGTTAGGGGTTAAGAGTCAGTTGCTGCTCCAAGTGGCTTCCTATGTGACTCTGATCCCATTAGGGTTAAAAGGTGTCTGTTCCATATGGCCTCCTGAGAGCCGGGTCTTAATCTCTGCAACACTTGACAGGGTTTGGGTTAAATGGAGACGGGCTCTTGATAGCAAGTTATGCATATCTCTGAGCTGGCAGTTTGAGGGTTAAAGGTCGCTCTGCCCATTTTGCGAGGCATTGCCTATAGGGCAGCCACCATGCCAGACCGGAAGAAACTGAGGACACAAGCACATGTGAGGCGAGAAACAAAGAGCCCTCAACCACACACACACACACACACACACACATACACAAAACAACTAAATCATTGTGAAACTTTAATCCTCTCAAACCAGTGCTTTTCTTTTTTAAAGATGAATCTTCCATAAAAGCCAGGGGGAGGACAGACAGACACACGATGCAGACGGGCGCCTCTGGGAGAGTGTGTGTGCAGTTATCTCCTCTGTGACCACGCTTATTGACTTCCCCAGCCTAAACTACCACCTCGCTCAGACCTCAGGAGCACCACAGCACCACAGGCAGACAGCCATAAGTACATGTCCTCAGAGGGGACATAAAATGGCGGGAACCCACCTCGATAAAAAGGCACCTCGCAGCCTGGGAGGAAAAAATGAGGAGGGAAAAAAAAAAATCAAAATCAAAAAAGCTGCATATGGATCGAAGCTTTAAATTAGGTTAGAGTTTCATATAGACCAACTATGCACGTGTATTTAATTTTTACAGTTATTACTAAAAAATGCAATTTTCTCCACTCTAATTTATAGAGTAAAACTGCAATTATGAAAGTACAATTTAAAACAAAAGAACAGTATATTCTTTTATGCTGCAGTATATGGAAATAACTACATAATAGCTTGCATCTGGTTGATTTATAGGTGGTATTTTGCAATTGCCCTTAGCTAGAAAATTCCTCTATTGCGTTGAGAGATGGTATAACATGTAAGTGGAGTACTGTTTACATGTAACCAAATGTGCCCTTGCTGGCCTTAAACTTAAACTGCCAGATGTACTTTTTTTTCTTCCAGTATCTTGCTCGGCTTTACTGTTTTAAAAACAACAAAAAAATATTTGTCACTGTAATAAATAATGTATTCCTGCAGTATTATTTTTAAGCAAACATTACAGTTTTGCTGAGACTTGATAAACCTTCAGCAAAACCGGTCCGGTATGAAACACCAGGCAGTCTCCATTTATAAACATGTGATTGTATGAAAAGATAGTATCACAGAAAAGTGAGCCAGAAGGAAAGAGCTGGACTGAAAGCAGCAAGAGCTGCCACGTCAGATGCTGCTGAAGCTTCTTGGCTGTCAGGACTGAAAGACACACACACAGAAAGACACACACACACACACATACAACTGCAGTATGGCCTCTGCACACACAGAGACACACCACTAACTCAAATGCATACACGCTCATGCACACACAAAGAAGGGTTTGCCTTTGCAGTGCTGTTTGGGGAGTTGGAGTCATCAGCCAAGCCTGACACCCCTGCTCAGTGTAGCCATCACCGCTGTCTTTCTGTGAGTCAACATGGATGGAGCCGCTCCATCAACAACACAAGCCGGCCCTAATAATAAAACGAGCAAATCCCTCACTCCAGTTTGCCTGCCATACGCCAGAGAGGGCCTGCCCGGGGTCTGATCATATCCTGTTAGGATTGCTTCTGGATTTGCACTTATAATTTGGTTACACTCTTCAAGCATTTAAATAAATATTTTGTTTTCCAAATCTCAGTATGGTATTCGAATGCTTTTAAAAATTGCTATGACCAGATTGTCTTAACAGTATATACAAAACATTCAAACATTTATTCACACGCACAAAGAAGAAAGCACAGTATGCCCTGGATCAGATGCAAAATAGGATTTGGCCTCATCTTTATTTAGGCTAGCTTTCCCATTCCTGGAGAAATTGCATTATTGAATACAACAACACCATTGTTTCAGCAAATTTTAGTGGGGCTTTCAGCTTTATGTATTTCCAGAGAGGAAAATCAAAATGTGAACACCGTTTTTCAGTCTGAAGCAGAGAAAAGGCTCTTGTGCAGAGATTTGATTCTCCAGATAGCACTTGGCACCGTTTGCCTACTCTAAGTACCGTAATATGGTTATGATACATTAGCATTCCTTCACATCACCAAAGAAACCCAATATGTGTATATCAAGTATTTTAGACAGTGGAGGAACAGAAAAGAGGCAAAAGGAGTAACAGAGAAGGGGAGGAGGTCCAGAAGATGGAGAGCCAGGTAAAGGATTAGCATTTAAAGGCGATAGGGAGTAAAAAGTTGCCTGATGAGCAGCATTCCAATGGACAAAGCCCGGTGAATGGTGAAACTGTTTTAGATAGCTTGTGCTGTTCTCAGGAGAGGCAGACGGAGTTAGTAAAGTGGCTTTTAAGCTCACCAAATCCAACATATCCCAGATAAGACTGTGGCTCCTCCTAAGGGAATGAAAGAAAGGAGAGGGGGCTGGAAAGAATGAGGTAAAATCGAGTAAGAAATGGTTGAAGTAACAGATGTAATGAGAGCAAAAGAGAGCTGGGGGAGTTGAGGGATGATAGAGAAAAACAAAGATAGAAACAAACATATATCTATAAAAAAAAAGGGAGGTTTTGTAAAAGAGACAAAAAGAGAGAAAAATAAAGAAATGAAGTGTATGGAAACTGAGAGCGTATTTCAAATGAAAACACATGTGAGTTTTGGTGTTGGTTGAGCCTGTCTCATGGAGTGCAGTGAATGAACCCGAAGACACCGAGCGGCCCTGCCTTCGTCTCCAGCAGGATTTTATCACCTGCATGAAAAGCAGCTTGAATACACATTGGCCGACATCATCAATCTCCGCTCGGCTGTGTTATAGGAGGGACCTGTGCAGGCCCTTTATGTACTTTTTAGTGTTTGGATATTTTTCAGGTAACAAACTCATAAAATAAAAGGTGCAAAAAATTCCTTCAAAACACATGCAAATTCTCACACATTTACAAACTCTAAGGAACCATACTAAAGAATCTCAAATTTTGCCGCATTTCGGCATACTTTACAATCTTAACAACACTGCATAAAAGACAGGAGACAGGTGCATACACACAGGCCAGAAAGCTGAGAGTCAACATACAAGGGTCCATTTTAATCATCCCTTGCTTGTTTATTTAGCACCGGTCAGGTTTTAACTTCTAAACCTTTTAAACTCCATTGCAAAATTCCTTCTTTTGGAGTGCAGAGAGAACATTCAAACAGTATTAATTCCTCTGCTGGGAAAAGGGACAGCCTTTTCCCGGAGCAATCCATAACATCTGAATATAAAAATAAATATGAAGAGCGGGCGCGCTCTTAACCCCAAAGTGAGGAGGGAAAAAACCTGCCGGGAAGTTTGATGGTGGTGTATGTTTTTCCTCTGTTTCACTAGCGTCTGGGAGAACCTTTTTCTCTGCGGAGTTACTCTCACTGTGTTTGAGTAAACTGCCACCATTTCCCATTTGTTGACCTCCTTCTTCTTATTTTTATCAGTCTTTTGATTAAGGTTGCCCTATTCTATTTCTGTCTATTTAAAAAAAAAAAATCTTTTCCCTCACTCTCTCTCTGCCTCTCTCGCACTCTGTTGGACGCCCCAGTGCCAGTTAACACACCACAAGCCAGAGGGAGGACCGCAAGAATGCTTAAATCAGCATAATTAGGCCTGTGTGTACTTTAAACACACACGTTTCCCCCAGTCCTGGACCCCTGCCACCGGTACACCGCTGTGTATGCAGCCACGGCCTGTCTCTTTGAGTCAATAAACACAAACATATCAGCAGTCAGTCTCACAAGCGTTTACACAGTATACACAGACATACATATGCAATACATGAGGTGAAAAATGATGCAGTATCCTTCTTCCACCCAAATGAAGCTACCTCCCTCATAGAGCCGTCACCCCCCCACCAGCCCAAACCACCATCACCACACTAACACAGTTTGACCCTTTACACTGTGTAGCTGAAGGGGAGGAAAGAAAATGTGTTTAATATGAGGACTCTGCACCAAAAAAGTTGCACGTCCACTCAAACATTTCCATAAGCGAGCCGGTAAAAATTAAGCAAGAGCATGCACTGAAACAATGGCAGGGATCTCGATTGGGTTTGTGGTTTTTGTCCCACGCACATCTGTATGTATTTTAGGTTTCAGTGGTGCATTAACAAACAACAGCCTCCCAGCGAATCCAGGGTACCGAGCTGCATATGGGGATTATCAGTAGTCATTACAGACCATTTAATAGTAATCACCATAATCAAAAATGAATCAGTCCTATCATGTGATTTTCGGATAGCTAAAATCACTGCCTGAGTGGATCATGTTAGCTAAGACGGAGAACTGATTAGACAATATGTGGCACTTCATCATATTTAAATTATCACACAGAGACCAGCACACTTTGCAAGCAGCTTATTGTTGTCTTTCCCTACCCCTTTTTGCTGTTTGTTAGAGTTTCTCTATAACAGAGTTGACACCCATGAATTTACATTATGAAGACATGCTTAATAGAAAAGTCTGAAAGCCAGCGACTACACAGTGTTCAGAGGCATCCAATCAAAACATTACACTCCCTCCCTCAGGAGTATAAACACTGAGTGCTCCCGAAGAAGCTTCAGGTGCAGATGGACACTGTGAGCGAGGCCTGCACTTGCACAAGCAGCTCCAAACACAGCAAAAACCGAATCTTGTGAATCAAATAAGAGGAAGAGAGCCAAACATGAAAGGCCGGATACGCTTTAATTTATTCTGTATTCTAATTTCCTCCCTGAATTTATGCATGGAGAACAAGTACCTCGTGAATAGTGATATACTTGTGACTCTAACTTTGGAAGTAGAGTGGTGTTACCATGGAGTTTATATGTCATGCAAGCAAAACATGGACTTAATTTGATTTCCATTTTTGACATCACCCGCCTCAAAAACAGATAAATCTTATATGGCCTGAGCTTAGTAGTCCAGAGAGTGATCAGAACACTCTGCTCAGTCCACTTAAAAAAATATTTTGTCAGCAACATTTGATCAAAGTGGTGTGATACTGTTTATATGAGGGTACACAGTGAAAACTAGCCACAAAGAAGTCACTCTGTGTGTCTCTCTCCCTCTGTCTGTGGCCTCTTTCTCTCACACACACACACACACACATACAGAGGCATGAACACACTCATTTCTCTGTTTGGGTGCTCACACAGCTGTGGATCTTGCACTGGGTTCAACCAAGGTAAAGATATGGTATATTACGCAATGGCTTATAGATTTTTCCACCCCTGGCAAGCTGCCAGCGCTCTCAACAGGAGTGAGAGAGAGAGCGAAAGGGAGAGGGAGAAAATCAGAGTGCAGCACACTTTGTTCCACAGAGTCTGACTCACTAACTGGATTCACTGGCTGCAGTTGGAACTATAGACCTCTATGACCAGCAGTTACACTGTGGACATAGGGCTGAACACAAGTGTGTGTGTGTGTGTGTGTGTGTGTGTGTGTGTGTGTGTGTGTATGTGTTACTTAATAATACTGGGAATTAAAACTGTTGGTGCACGGCGATTGGGAGATTGCTAGTGCATCCGTGACAGATATCAGACATGTTCATTTGGCCTGGCTGATTTTTCAGCTAACATTTCCCGTGGCTGATGCGGACTGCGGCTGCTGCAGCTCTGCACCGCTCTGCCTCTAACTCACACAAATGTACACAGAGCACAGTCAAAAATAAATGACCTTAGGCAGTCATTCAACACAGTGGGCTGCCGTTGCTATACAGCCTGCCCTATATATTGTCATCAATAACAATTTAAAAATACAGTAAACACATTGGCACAGGCTTTATGTGTCGAACAGTAGTAGTAGTAGTGATTACTTTGTCTACATTTAATTCAAAAGGCCTATATGTTTATGGTTTGTTTGTTTAAGGAGCACGCCAACTTTTTCCACAGAGCAAAACAATCACAAGACTGTTTTACTGGGAAAAAGCACAAATAAATGCCTTTGACGTGAACAACAAAAACTCTAATGTGCACACATGACAGACATTTCAGTGCAGACTACTTCCAAGATCAGACTTGGAAGAGTCGGCAAGAGCAGCTCAATCTGTTTTGAATCTGACGCTCGCCTGTCAGGATGATCAATCTGAATGTTTTCTTGATTTACTTACTGAGTACGTGACATGCATATGTTAATGAAACTTGTACTCTTCTCATATCAGCCTTGTCCATATTTTCCCGCCTGGATTAAGGAGGGAGCCATACTGTTCACACGCAAGGAAACAGAAATGCTTTCACTGAGCTGATTTGGCCTAGATCTTACTCACCAAGGTTTCCCCTACTCTTTTAATTGGGCTCTTGATGCTCGAAATAGGGTGTACTTCCTCTAATTAGCTATATCTATAGCGTATGGGAGGGTGATGAATGCATGCATGTGTAAAATCCTCTTTTGAGCAACTCCAAACTAACTAAGAGCTTTAATTTCACGCTAGGCTGCATTGTCCCATTCAGTGGGGTTACCCCCACAAAAAAAAAAAGAAAAAACCAAACCCTCTGAGAAAATCAAAAAGAACGAAAAACACACCAATGGGTCACACAGGAGGGGGATGGAGTAAGATACAGAGAGAGGGAGAGACAAACAACAACAACAACAACTGAAGCTCATCCTCAAACAATGTCGATATCTCACTAACCGTTACTTCTCTTTTAAAGGGAGCTAATTGAGGAGGTGGACAGTGTGGAGGAGAAGGAGAAGCAGGATGAAGGTGAAGGGGAGTCTGTCCCAAGCAGCTGCAAGAAGAGCGCACTTCTCATTGGCTCTTGCATCTTCTCATCTTTTGATTCCTAAGTGGTTTCTCACGTTTCCACCGTCTGATGATTTCATCCCTTTGCTGGCAAACTTAAGTCTTTTCACGTTAAATGACTGTAAACTGCTAGTTGTTGCACCTCTGATTCTGAAACCTGAGAAAAAAATAACAGTCTTGCACAGGGAGGATATGCAATTATCAGTCAATCACACAAGCACTTTACACACTTAATTCTTACCCCTGCCAAGAATAAAATTATATCGCGTAGCGAGCATAGCAGCAACAAAAGCTCTGAAGGATAATTGTGCAAATTTGATTTTGGAGTAGTTTCTACCCTCCTGACAAAACCTGGCAAAGGCTAAAGTGGGAGCAATGTTCCCAGTATCAGCACAGTGAGGTGATTTTTGACTCTGCGGCTGCTCCTCAACGTGTCTGTCTATCTGTCTATAACATTACGTGAGTGTTCATTCTCTTTTCAGATGAGTGTGCGTATCTTTGTGCGTACATGTGTGTGCAGTATGGCTTGGTAAACAAAACTATCTCAGACCAACATAAGACCGCTATAGGGGCTGCCTGCTACCACTGGCCACAGATCAACCTAAACCTAATCCACACTAGAAGGCAGAGGATGGGGGGGGGGGGGGGCAAAAGAAAAAAAAAA
>VUQI01023724.1:26228-38973 GCA_015106735.1 Paratilapia polleni
GGGGGTGCACATGGACACACATAAACAAGCACATATCGGCCACACAAACACATGCTCATCCATCCAGAGGACAGCCACCTATTACCCAGTTGTGCCAAGTGCCTCAGTTAAGCATGATAAATCCATTTTCTATGGGCAGTTGGGAAGACTGCACAGATAAGGGATAAGCAGAGCACCACTGTGTTGGATTTAAACCACCTCCAAGACAGATTCACCCACATTCAAACAAACACACACTGTCATAGGAGGACTGTCCAGGAGCTACATTGGGGTTTTGTTCTGGGGCTTTATGGGCCCTTCAACAGCAATTTTTTTTTTTTTTTTTTTGTTATGTTACAAACAAAGACTAATAACTTTAGTAAGGACAAACATTTGACACTGTGCATGTGATTTCGAAATTTTAGTAACAAATTAACTTAATTTGGGCACAAATCAATCCCTCACACAGATCAAGCACATTTATTGGTAGCCTGTGATCCAAATGTATTTAGACACTGTTTAACTGACATCAGTATGTGCCACTTCTTACTCCCAAGCACTTTTCTTCGTCCCTGCCTACAAGCTCTCACTTGGGGCCAAGCAGTGCAAGTTGGACCTTGTCTGCCTCCAGCAAAGGATGAATAAGTAAAAAGAACACAGTGTACCCCTGGGTTCTGCCTACAACCCACTGCCGGCTTGCCTGCCTGCCCTTGGCCTGCAGTTGGCAGGCCATTTTCGCCCTGCTTACCGTCCACTACAACAGAGCAGTGCTGTGCTTACTAACTAGCTCTGTGTGTGCAGGATTATAGTGCGCGCGTGTGCATGTGTGTGGTGCAAAGTGATGCCGGTAAGGATTGGTATGTTACCAGATCACGCAGGCCCACCTCGGCTTACACCAGCAGGCACTGACCGGTCCCAGTGAAACGAGAACCTGTGCTGACGCAGGAGAGCCGTGGCAGAAAATGAAGCACTGTACGCACTCGCACACAAAAGCACACACTAGCTGGTAGTTAGCTATGATGGCCTAGGCCTTGAACATTTGACCTTTTGTGACAATCGTGACTACTAGGTGAAAACAGAAAGAAGAAATATATCTAAAATTGGCTTAAGTAAGAGTGTTTGATTTGGACGATATTAAGACTGTAACTCTACGTAAACTGTCTGTGTGAATTTCACACATATTGCCACACATACTGTATGCTGCTCCATATGCAGTGATTCACATGGCTGTTTTGTTGCGATAGAAGTGCTTTTGTCTCCAAACTCTTCATATTTTTGTTCTGGTGCTATTGCTATATGGCATGGCGACTGTAGCCAGTGTAGATTTCCCTTCATTGCTCTGCCAATCAAATATGGCCGAGTGAATTTCAAGGACTCATTTGAACTCCAAATCTAAAACCTTTAAGAAGTGCGTATAATTGGACATGAATCGCGCGTGAGCGAGAATCAAGCGAGCAAAGAAAATTTTGTGTGTGTGAATCGTGAGGGAAACAGTTAAACAATCTTCCCGCACATTGTTAAACATCTCTTAGTCTGCAGCTTCAGAAGTTGGCATTAGCAGCCCATCTCATTTGGATAAACGGGACTTAACTAGAGTCTCAAATAACTGATTTCAAAACGCAGCACATAAAAGTTTTAATTAAAGACGCCCCTCGACCTTCAAACCGCATTAAAACTTTATGCAAATGCATTTCCGTCACAGGGATGTGAAACAGTGCCACGCGGCCGTAAAAAACTCCTGGTAATGTTTGGCAAGTGCACGTGCACCACTTTGGCTTGTCGGGTCCGTCACCTACCAGGCCATTCCAGCAAAGCTTTTATCAGCATTAATAATACATAGAAGATTGTTTACACCAGTTTTGCATGTTTTCTGTGATTTGTGAATTATTTACATGACAGTGGTCAAGAACAAACTCTTAATGGAGTCACTGCATGACTATGGATGGATGGTTAAGCTACAAACAACTTGCATTACGCACCTCAGCATCCGCCATCCATGTGTGCACTGATGTGGACACACACAAAATAAAGAAAAACGACGGGCAGTCCGGCTTTGAAAGGACTGCCCGTCCATTAAAACGACCAGAGGAAATTTAATGCAAATGTTTAAATCATGTTTAAATTACAGGTGTGAAAGAAACAGGATGCATGGGCGTCTTTGGAGTTAATCTTTGACTGGCGTTATCTTAATATGCACTATATACAAACACGAGCTCTCAAGGAGATATGAGAGAATGCAAACAAATCAGCTTTGCTTGATATCTGTCAGTAGACCAGTAGACGCAGTAACAGCAGCCTAAGCAGATCAATATGTATCACGCATATGGGCAGCACGAGTCCAGGCGGCGCTCGTGTGAGAGGATCTGCTGCCAATTAATTTTAATTAATGGAAAGAAAGAGGAAACTCGATGCGGACCTCTGCCTCATACCACCAGGCTTGGAAAATTATCTGTACTAAATATGCAGTAGGGCTGTTGGACTTATTTTACGGAGCAAATCAAATAGTCTATTGATTAGAAAATGTCATCCTCACTGTG
Source organism: Paratilapia polleni (assembly GCA_015106735.1). NCBI lineage: Eukaryota > Metazoa > Chordata > Actinopteri > Cichliformes > Cichlidae > Paratilapia > Paratilapia polleni. The sequence continues at coordinate 28,745 of VUQI01023724.1, forward strand.
TGGAACTTGCGGACGCCAGAAAGGTCAAGAAGAAAGATAAAAAGAAAGGCGCGTTTTTAGGGACGCCCGTGATTCCGCCTTTGTTGCAGTAATAATATATATATATATATATATATCAGGGACTCTCCTTTAGTTTCTGTCAGAGTCAGAGAAACATGCTGAGGTCTGGTCAGAAGGCCTGAAATAACACTGAGATGGAACCCTGCATGTTTTCCTCGGAGCTCTCGAAACCAGACTGTTCTGTTTAAGGAAAGGAATGATTACAATTTCTCTGCTCCATTACAAAGGGTGTGCAGCTACAATATGATCACGAATACATTTTTGCAAAACGTATAAATATTATAATAAAGCATTGTGGGACTAAAAGACACGCAGGACTACAGGCCGTGACCTTCCTGTCTCATGGAAATGTAACATACAAGCTTAAAGCCAAAGTGTGATTTTTTTTTCAATGCAAATTAAAGCGTAAAACTTATGCATCATAAGCCTTATAATTGACATTTCTTGCACTGCAGGCTATAACTCCCGACTAACTGAAGCTTAAATTAAACAAAAAAAAAAAAATCTGATAAATGGGCCAACTGTTATTAAACTGTAATTATGAACTTCACCTTTAAATCAGGGCTTGGTCGTGAAGTACTTACATATAAAAATTGCTTTTATCCCGGTGTCTGAATGTGATAAGCCGAGCGGCAGAAGGGAAAAACGGACCTGCGGCGGCCTGGAGCAGCAGGCTCGGCGCTCCTGTAGTTCTCATCTGTTAGCTCTGCAGTGACTGTACTAAATATCCTTTGTGAGGATATTTTGAGTTTGTGAGGTACATGTTATTTTAATAAACACAACTTTAAATATATATGCTTTGTCAGGGACAAAAAAGTGCGGCGCTTCAAAGAAAATTAAAAAGGTCATTTGTAGCATGACCTTTGAGCTTGTGAGCTGTGTGGTATGATCTGTTATGATTTCCATATAAATGGTCCTTACACACTGAAACAACACATATGCAACTCATAAAGAAAAAAAAAACAACATTAACTGTTATGAAAAATAAAGCAAAAAGAAAAATGAAGCCTAAGCTATATACGTCACTTCTGTCAGAATAAGTTTAAAGGTTGACTTGGTCAAGTATTTTCATTTAACTTAGAGGTTATTTCTAGTGCACATTTTACAGATATACATCTAAGGAAAATTATAGGGTGTGAGGTGAAAAAAGATAATACAGAGTTTTACTGCATAGTGGCAGAAGTGCGTAGAGGAAATGAGGCTTGAAAGGTCAAAACTAAGTCTGTAATTTTGAATTTAAGTAAAAACGTGTGAGCTAAATATTCAAAGATCTTAGTTGTAGGCTACAGTATTTTATAATGTTTTAAAGGAAATTAAAGCAAAACTTTTGTTCCTCCGAGTAGCACATCTGACTGATACACGGCCTTAAAAAATTACGCATATGACTGAGCAACATTTTTAACCGGGAGAATCAAAAGCTTCCACCTATACTGACTTTAACGCAACGCTCATATAATGAGTATGTAAATAACACGTAGGGATTCTATTGCTTATTTAAAGGGCACCTCTGTTTTGTCATTAATCAAACTGACACCACGCAGCTACGCGGAGTTTGCACACACACATGCAAACTTGTGCACAATTCCTTCTTTTGCTTTTGCTAAAAAGAAAAGAAAAGAAAAAAAAACACTCTTTTGTATTTCAAAACGATGCTGCTGTTGCAGAATAGGATGAATCCAGTTAAGATTGCTTCTACGCTGTTACCCTAAAAGGCCCCCGCGACTGAAGACGGGTAGACCTCCCTACAGCCGTAAGTCAGTAACCTAAAAAGAAAAATGGTTTCACTACTTAAAAAGCAGTATTAAATCTCGATGTGTGGTTTATGATACTCGTGGATAAAACCAGTTATTGCCTCCGGTTGTCTGGAATTAGTCGCCAGCTGTCAGGTCACCCAGCCCCTCTTCCCCTTTCTCCAACCTCCGTTTTATATAAAATAGATTTGGGAGAAGCGCCATTTTCTCTCCAAACCATGCGCAATGAGACGCACAAGAAAGCCCGTTGGAGGAGTGCCATTAAAAAGAAAGGGGGAGAGAGAGCGCACGAGAGAGGGAGAGAGAGAGAGGGAGGTTAAACGCTATCGGGGAAAAGAGAGTAGAGTTGGGAAAAGGTCCTTCATACGCAGCAAATGACAAGCAGCAGCGCGACCGACGACACAACACTGTAACCACGTACAGTAAAAACAAACCGGAGGCGCACTACACGGGGGAAAAAAAGCAATAAAGAGGAGCATTAAATCGGCGATTTTCTTCCATACCTGTGTCAAGCAGTAAGGGGAGTACATGGTGGAGTCTAGAGATGCAATTTGGAGTTGTTGATAACAAAGTTGGATGGAGGTTCGCTGCGGTGCCGCATTGCAAAGCCGCTGTGGCTCAGTCCAGGCTGTAACCCCGCCTCACTTGCAGTGAAAGCTCCGCACTAACTTTAGAGGAAAGTTTTTGCTGCTCTCTCTCCCTGTGCCTCCCTCCCTCCCTCTTTCTCTCTAACGCTCCCTCTCTCTCTCCCTCTCTCTCCCTCTCTCTCTCTCTCTCTCTCCCTGCCCGCTTTTCTATCAGATCGTCACAAACCTGACATTATATTTGAAACGATCGTTTTTTAAAACGTTTTTTTAAGAATCAACGCTTCGCTAAACCCCTCCAACAAAAGTCGCTTGAGTTACAGTATTCCTGCAGTGCTACAGGGGCTTATGTGCGCCTGCGATACTGTGCGGGGAGAGCAGTCACCTCGTTCTATTTTAAAGTTTGTCTTTTCTGAATACTTCTGCATTTGTAATATTCGAATGGCATTTAGCTTACATTTTACTGCATGATTTTAATTTTTCGGCAGCGAATGCGTCTTAGGCATTCAGTTATGTTGAATATTATCTATCTATCTATGTTTGCAGTCTCTTGGTAGAGACCCTGGTCATGTTTAAAAATATCTTTTTTGGTGCACGGACATTTATTCTGACAAAATTGTCGTAAAAATCTTTGCCAATGAGCGTAGGGCAAACACAAGTGATTGAGGTGGCAGATTTCCTCAAAAAAGATCCCTTTTCTGCTTTCATATCCTTTGCCCTTATGAAGAATGCAGAAGGAAACCCAAGTGTAACCAAAATAGAAGGGAAAAAAAGCTTTAAATTTACAACTCAGATTATGCTGTGGTCTTTTGTCAGCCAGTCATCCGCATGGTGGCACAAAGCTTTCTGTATACAACTTATTCAAGTGTCTTACAAGTTTGCTGAAGAGGCCCAGTTGTTAACTTGACTATTTGTCACTGCAAATTAAACATGTGCAGTAGGGCATCTGATACTGCTGAAACGTCACATTAAATTTGGACCACTTATTTTTATTTAATACATTTTATAAGGTGTCAGAGCTCAACATGAGCCCCGACTCTGCAGCTCCACTTTAGCTGAAGATGCTGTGTGCTGCTCATTTTAGGCGAAGAGCTCATCATCTGAAAGTTATAACCAGACTTAAATATTTACAATGGCAGGCATATTCATGAACCTAAACAAGTCCAAAATTATTACAGCAAGTCATAAATTTTGCTGTCTAAGACTGTAATTTTTTTCAGCTATGATATGTCTTGATTTGCTATTTCTCTCTCTTTTAACTAAATCCAAGTCATATTCCAGTATACTATATATTTTATGGAGACAAAAGATACCTGAACTTGTGCAAAGTGCTCTAAACCGTTCTCATTGTGCCTCTATTGTATGGAAGCGATACACTCTGTTTCTAATCAGGCTTGGCTTTATCCTCACCCGCTCCCTGCTCCTCAGCCTAATGAAACTCATATATGCAGGCAGAGTGCCTGCAATTATACATAAGCCTCTGCCTTGTGCATGTGCGTAAGAGTGTATGTGAGAGCATTAGTATTTGGAAGCGTGTGTGTGCCTGTGTGTGAATACAATTCTATATGTACAAGTCTGTGTGTGTGTGTTCAAGTTGTGCAAAAATTTGTGTTCCCACACACACACACACACACGTGTGTGCGCAAGGGTGCGGTTTTAAGGGTTGAAGTCACCCCGGTGCTTGGATGCCAAGTTTTTCAGGGGGATATGAAGCTGTGCAACTTTATGAGACCTCAGCCTATGTAGGATACATAGAAACCTACACCACAAACACACATGCATATAATGTACAGTAGAGAAACACACACACACACACAGTTTCAGTACATACATGAACACAAAAGTCTGTTGGTCAAAGATATGTTGGCACAAATAACCAGAAAAAGAATTTCACTAAGAAAAAAGAGGGAAAAATCTAAATTAAAGTGAAAGAAAGTAAAACATATTGAGGTGTAGTGTTCCTTTCTCAAAGTCTCTCCTCTTTCCAAACCACACCCCACCACGGCAGAGGCCCAAACCCCAAAGCCTTTGTGTGCTCCCTCGCTTTCCCTCTTTTTCGTTCTGTCTACCCCCTTTTTTCTCTTTCTCAGTGGCTCTTTTTAGTGTCAGTTTCTCCTTTTCTGTCTTATAATCTTCTGCTATTCTTTCTCTCTCTCTCTTTTTTTTTGCTGTCTTCATCACATATACACTGTCCATTTTGGCTGTCTGATTTTACTGGTTGTCTTTGTTTCTGGCTTCAGTCTGACATTAGGTGTCCATCTCAGTATTCAACACAGGCACTTGGCTGCAACAAACAAACTATAGCAACCAACCACAGGAGTTACAAAACACTGACACACAGGCTTTCTTTCCAAACTCTCTGCCCATAATCAAACAGTCCTATCTCAACATCACTTTTGAGAGCCCCTCAAGCGCACAGGGATCTAGTGGTTTCTGAGACTACGCTTGCCATTAAAAAGCACATGAGAAAACCATATGGCATGTCTAAAGTTAGCATGTTGTGGTCTCCCATTGACACACAGCACTACTCATATACTTGTTGTTTACAATTGCCTGTGGCTAGGCCATTAAATATTGAATGTGATGTAGCATACTGATACTGCCATTAGCATGCTAAATGTGTGAGACAGGTGGTTGAGGCTGCCTTTCAAAAGGCAGGAAATATGTGAACAGAATATTGTGTAACTGTACCGTTTACTACGGCGTACAGTGTAAATATTGTTTGAGTAAGCTGTTTATGTGTGCCCTGCGAAGGAGCATGCCAGTCAAATGCATACAGGCATATGCAGTCAGAAAGAAATGGCTGACTGGCCGGTATGGCTAACAAGCATATCATATACAGTGTGGATCCCAGAGACTCTATGGATCTGTTTGCAGTCTGAGTGTATATGCAGAGCAATGTGTTATGCCTGCTGCTTTTTGTGTGTTTACTGTGTGTTATAGCTTCTTATGTGTTATACTCTGACTGGTTTGGATTACTGCATTTTTACCATGCTGGTATTCAACAGTAATAAAAATGTATAGATTCATTTTGCAAGGATGATGTCATAATTTTGTTAATTTAAAGGGGAAAATTTGACTTGTCAAATTGCAGCATGCAGGCCAAAGGAGCAGTTTCCCTGGCAGTCTAGCAGTGATCTCCAAACTCATTCTAAAAACAGAGTGTTTTCACAAATATCTAAAAATTATTATATGTATAACATGTAACACAGACAGTGTCCTCGAGAAAAATTTCAGGTTTGTAACATTTGGTATTTTTCTTTGTTTTAACTGGCTTCTAACGTTTGCCCTGCACGTGAAGCATGTCCTCCACATGAATTTGCAACAAAGCCAATTTTCTGCCAAGCCTAAATAATCCCCTATGAAAATACATGTCATGGAAAAACTGACATTTTTAGGAAATATGGTGTTTTTGCAGGGCACTTTTGCCACACGTCAGCGCAACTGACAGATGAGTTGAGGACATTTATAATGACGTGTGGGAGATTTTTACAGGAAATGGATATATGAGCAAGCTAACAGCACAATGTCAACACAAAATGTGGATGTATTTCCTGAACACATTACTGTAACCCCAGAAGCTCCTATTCAGTGTCAGAAGAGTGAAGATAGTATAGTGGTTAAGATACAGCATATAATGTTCCCTGTGCTGCGGTCTGACCCTGTAAAATGAATGCACTAATGAGTCTTTTGTACTCTAAAAATCCTCCCCTTCCAAAAGAAAAACAGATTATTTCTAATGGACTGGGCTCGTTTTTGTGTCCAGGAAATATATCTTGGGACATCAGTGAAACCACGAGGACAAATACAGAGAGTTTGCAGTGTGTATGTATTTTGGGGGCGTGTATACCCTATATGTATCAGACACGAGGAAACATTCAGGCATCCCTGGGCCTCTAGTGGGATCGTCGTTCACCAGGTAGGTGTCAGTAGCCTGAAAAACAGAGAGATAGTTATTCAGTAAAAATTGTATCCATTTAGTTGCACAGTGATGTTGCGGATTGTGGAACAAATGCACCACAAATTTTAGTCCAAAATATGTTTGAGCTCATTTAAATTTTTACCAAAATATAAGGACTTTATTGCTCTTTAACAAATGTTAAGCTATGCTATTCCTAGATTGCTTTTTTTTTTTTAAAGCAATCTCACAAAATTCAGTTTAAACCAATGTTTAATTTAGATTCTGGCCAGTTAAAATTTTGAGTTTTCTTGCCCTCTCTTTGTGAGACATAGCCCTAAAATGTACCTACGCTGTGTGAAACAGTCTCTTAACCCCAACTGGTTTCATTTCTCCACAGAAGCTCCACAGCACTTGCACTATAAATCCCCAGTCAGATTGTCTGTAAGTACCAGGGTGTATGCATGCATATGTGTGTAGGTGTGCATTCAGGGAGCTTCATTTGTATTCTAAGTCAAGCAGGCAGGCGGGCAGGCAGGGTTCTGGCAGGGCCCGGAGCTGTGAAATAGGCTCTCCTTGCAGTTCTGCAGTTGATTGGATCAACCTATCCCACTCTACTTAGCCGAAGGGAGCCCAAATCCCACAGCCGCTGTGCCGTTCTGTGAAATCCTATTTCATTTCACAACTTTAACGGATAAAAAAGCATGCACACACGCTTGTGCCAGCCCAAGACCCCATGCCACATTTATTCAGCGAACAGGAGCAGAGAGAAAATGCGGTTGCGTGGAAATGCTGAAATGCACACACATATAGTCTAACCCTCTTGAAAATATAATCACCCATATGTATATACATTTTTTCCACACCCATGTGCACTCTGCCTCACGCACAAACACACAGCAACACACACCAGCACACACACACACACACACACCAGTATACACGTGCATGCCACTTACGCAGACACACAGACACAAACCCCATAATAAGAGCCAGACGTTGGCAGACCACACAGCCCTGAGTTGTGGTGAAAACAAAGGCTATTCATATCCTTCGCAATGAGAGGTCTGTATGGCTAACTCTCTTTCTCCCTCTCTCCCCCATCTCTCCCCTCAGCTTTTTATTACAGATAATCTGCACTCGCAAACCTTCCATTTTTCTGCAATTGTGCGATTTCTAATCATCTTTATTAGTCCATAAACATGTTTTTATTTTTTTATTTTTTTTTAATTTTTAGCCTCTTTTTATTGCTGAGGCTCTTGACTCCTTGAGGGGGCAACGCAGCGCCTATAAGTCTCAAAATGATGATGAAACCAGGATCAGAGTCAGAGAGGCCTGCTGATAAGAGAGCAAAGCATTATGGGAATGGGGTAATAGAGTTCCTCAGATGCACAAATACACATGCATGCTAATAGACACACAAATACACACACAAGACAAAATGCAAGCACTCAGATTCTGCCAGGCCACATGTGTCTGATAATGAAATGATGCCTCTGATTGGCTGGCGGTCAGAATAATGGCCTGGATCCACGACACCTGTGGTGGGGTCCACAGCAGTGTGAGCCTGCTGACTACCAGCAAGCAGACCACAATGCATCAGGTGTGTTGGAGCCTCTATGATTGGCTGTCCCTGGCCAGAAACAGCGTCAGGTGCACCAGCAAGCCTTCCCTGATTGGTTGAGTCAAACCCAAGAAGCTGCGGGTGGGAAAGAGCTGTTTTTATTGGCTGCTACTGCCCAATTCTGCTGGTGAATGGGTATCTGGGTGGATGGCAGTGGGACAACTGGGAGCACTGACTATTTGAGAAGATCTTTGTACATATGTAGCTCTTCAGAATCCCCAGAATCTGAACATTAGCCATCCTTTAACCTGACTTCAGGAGGAACAATATGATGCACATAAAAAAAAAAAACAACTGATCTCCAACAATAGATAATTTGCTCTCATTTCATATTAACTATTCAACAAAGAGGAATTTAAACACCCACTTTATGCTGTCAGCCAGAAAAACAGGTGTCGATGAACCTCAATCCCATTGTGCAACAATGAATAACATGAAGCTAATGAATAGGCTAAGCTCTGTACCTGCCACTGGGGAGGCCAGAACATACTGATTCCCTTTGTAGTAAACCCCTCAAAAAAACTCTAGGCCCCCAAACACTCTCTCCTGCAGCAGTGTATGAATTATATATTGTACTATATATATAGAACATATGCCCTGCCCATATGGCCAGCCCTGAGCGAAAAAATCTCAAAGCCCTGCTTAATTAACATTTTAGAGGGAAGATTCGGAGGCGGGAGATTGAGTCAGTGACCTATTTGGAGTCCATCATCGCCCAATGCAAATGTGTTAATTGAGACAGATTTTCCTACTTCACAAATATGTGGAGTAGGGGATGCAGTGGAGGATTTTTATTTTTATTTTTTTTTGTCTGAGCCATCTGATCTAAGGTAGCTGTATAGGATGTGTTTTAAACTGCCTTTCTTTCTGCCTTCACTGACAAAAGAAGACACTTCTCTTTCACTTGCTCCTTCTCTATCTCACTCAGTCTTTCTTTGGCTCACTCTCTATCTGTCTCTTTCTCCCTCTCTGGGTTTAGTGTTGACGACCATATGGCCAAATTCTTTGGAGGTGAGATCTCCGAAACCTGCTCGCACACTTGCACATACACTCACACATGTACTTACAAACACACCTCTACAGAGCTTTGTGTATGAAAGGCCCTGATGGTGGAATTTGTTCTCAGATGGCTCCATTTTAAAGCACATGAATGGCAACATATCAATAATCCCCCCCTTCTCTTTCTGTCTCTCTGCATATCACATTAGGAGTCACACACAAAAACACACACTTACACACTAATTCACCACCTACACACAAAAACTTACACTTGTCACACACCTGGTGCAGTCCTCTTCTTGTTTCCAGAAAGGCTTTATTCTGGCCGCCCCACAATCACCAGCCACAACTACTACCAGCACTGCTGATCCCTCTTTTAAAAAACATAATTATTATAACCACCATTGTGTCTCAACTGTGTTTTTATCATCATTATTTGGTGGCTGAAAACAACACTGCCAAGTTTAAGGCACAGGATGAAAATAGGGGGATGGGGAGAGGAAAACAGTCCAGCCAACCTGCGTGAGATGGCAACCACTTCAAAGATGCCAGGCCGCACCGGCGATCTGTTCCATGGTGTGTGAGGAGTGTATGAAAGGCAGAAATGGCCGCCTTGTGAGTTCCTGCCAAAGCTACCTCAGGGAGAAACGTTGGAAAAATACGATTTTTCACACAGCCATCTCGGGGGGTGGGGGTGGGGGGGTGATGACGAGAAAACAGGGAGACTAAGAAAGAAGATGAGAAACTGAGGGGCTGCGTTTAAAAAAATGATGGCTGGATGGCTGAGTAGAGTGGGGCTAATTATTTCACTCCACTCGTGAGTCCTGAAGGTTTGGTTGGGTCAGAAGTACAGCCAAGATGCAGAGCTGAAGATTGCATTTGGCTTAACTGTGCAGTTGCGTTTTACACAATAGTAAATGGTGCGATTCTGGATAAAGCGTGAGGCACATCGTGTGAACAGGGAGTCTGTTTAGGAGGCCTTACTCCGGCAGTGTAAAAAAAAAATGAGATGACTTATGCAAAAAGTCATTTGACTTATGCTGGAAATTCATACAAGCATGTGTGTGGTTTCATTTAAAGGTGAGCTGAGTTGAATCTTTTGAATGCCTGGTTGATAGATGTGAAACTATGCCAGCCCTGACAATAGCTGTACTGACTTCATGTTATTAAAAAAAAAACATCGTTCACCAAAACTGTTCAGTTAAACAAGTTTGAACAAAGCGCACATTGTGACACACCCCAAGATGCACTTGCCTGGCACCTTGCCTGTCAACTACTAATCTCGCTAGACAGGATAGGCTATGGCTGTGGCC
>VUQI01023724.1:69212-82830 GCA_015106735.1 Paratilapia polleni
GGTTTTAGTTACAGCATAAGGTCCAGGCTACTGTGAAAGAGTGGAAAGAGGTCATCAGCATCAAAATAGTTCACTGTGGTAATTTTGCTTTTCTTACAATAAGTCACAATGAACCTCAGTGAGCAATTCACACTATTATACAGAAAACAATATGAATAACTTCTCAATAATGAGCAAAATAGGTAACTATCATTCTCGAAATATAGTTCAGTTTCCCCTTAATTCACCTTGATTGAAGTAATATTGTTTGAGTGATCCCCCCCACACCCATCACACATACCTCCCAATCATTTCCATGTCTGACAGTTAAAAGGCCTACACACACACAGAGAGAGAAAGAGCAGGCAGCTTATTGTGCGTTTTAAAGCGCTAACTAGGCCACTTAGCACCCCGTGACGCTGATCTGATCCCCGAGGCGCTGAACTTGGCAGCAGGCCCTCCTCCTTTCGCTCCTTCCTTTCCCCTCGCCATGGGAACCAGGCCATCCTTAATGACACAGGAGTGCTCCGCCGGATCCCACAATGCAAAGGGGGCTGACATCTGTCTTGCTAAGTGGTGCAATCTCTTGTGCACCTTGTTTGTTCAATCAACAACCGTCCTCCTCCTCCCCTCCCTCCACTCTGCCCGTTTTCTTTTTTATTTCTCTTCTTCCAGGAAAAAAAAAAACAAACAAAAAACCCAAAAAGGTTGGAGGAAGGGTGATGCAGTGAGAAGACAGTGAGCTCATCACTCTCACTTCATCAACATCATCACGTGCACAGATAGCAAATGTACTATTACATAATGACACACAGGGATGACTAAATACAAGACAGGTTTTAGTTAGACATTTTACAAACAGCCCTCTTCACTGTGAGGAATTTGACCATTGTTGTATGAACCTCCCAAACTCCCGACCCTCTGCATATATCTATGTTTAGAAAAAAAAAACAAGTGCCTGATTAAAAGTGGCCCCTAATTCTTCACAGTTAAGACCTGGGCAAATATTTGTCCCATCAATCTTGGAAAATATAGCCATCAACCCAAGATGCTAATCACATGCTAATGGAATCCAAGGGACTCAATGCACCCCCGTAGTGCAATGAACGCTTTCACTTTTTCAGAAGGCCCACGTGAATGCAAATGGCCATCTAAGCAGCCATTTTGACAACGTGCCAAGTCAACGTAAAGAGCCCCCTTCTTTATGCTCCTCTGGGAATGTATGTAGGGATGTGTGGGATGAGTTCACTTTACCAGGCCCAGGTGCCAGGATATAAATGAATAATAGGTTTTATGGGCCCTAACGGCGAAAAAAAAGCACATACGCACATAATCACACATGCCCTCTTGCTCAAGTGCATCTGTGGTGAAGGATGTTCAAATTCCCACAGCTAGCTTGAAAAGAGATTGGGCATGAGAATAGGTGGTTCCTATACATAATTCAGGGGTCCATGCTGAAACAATTATGTTTGCTTACTGCTAAGTACCCGTGCTCAATAGCCTGCTTGCTGTTTAGTTTGGTGCTTTCAGAATGTAAGTGCTATGTGCTAAAAGTCGATGGAACACGGCTTTTTAATAAAATATAGGAGCTGACACTTGAATGCTTGAATACAAGAGTGGGTGGGAAAAAAAAACAACAAATGCTCTTCATGTTTTTATTTGAGCTTTGCATGCAAACTAAATTGCACTTGTAAATTCAACAATGTTGGCAGAAAACTAATTAGCAATGCCAGGAAAAAGGAATGTGGACAAAGAGGACATTTTAATGACAATATTACAGATCACAATATTTCAGTTCAGATTAATCTAAACACACTTTTAATCATAAGTCCAGTGTGGACCGCTACATTTGTTCCAGTAGAAAATTGCACGACCAAAACACAGGTCAGTTTGTCAACACTCGATGGTGGGATAAGCCACCAGGATTTTGCCTCCTGAATAACACATTCAGACTCAAGAATTCAGACACACATACAATTACACATACAAGTGTTTGTTCCAAATATTTGAATAATTGCATTATAGTTGGTGAAAAATAGTGGCCAAATTTGGCAGTGATTTGAAGCAAATTAAAAGCTTTTGTCTGCATGTCCATGGTAACAAAGGATTGTATTCAGAATACAAAAATGTCATGTAGCCTTGTTCTGGCAGCTCTAACATAGTTACATGTGTGTGTAACCTGCAGCCACAGCGCTCCTTTCTTCACGACTTGTCTCACACTTGCACTCTTCCACCACCATCACTCGCTTCTCCCGGACCTCAGCTCCACAGCGTAGAGGCACAGTAACAGTCTGAGCTTTGGATGGCGCACAGCGGGAGCAGGGGGCCCGCCGGTGGAAGGCCCCTGTCCCAGGACTCAGTCCTGCAAACTCTCCTTCAGATGGGACAAAGAGGGAGCTGCACTGGCCGAAACACAGCTTGTTGTGTACTGTTACGGTTTCACATCCGTCTGCTGTCACATGCTGGGAAGATGACAGAGAGGGTCAGTTTAGGGTAAACACAGCAGCAATAGACATAAATGTTTCTTTATCTCTGAGAGTGTAAAAAATCCACACTCCACAACATCACAGCTAATGCACCAGCAGAGCTACAACCAGCTTTGTGAGTTAATAGACTGTAATTGTCACATGTAGCTGTAGCTGTATAAGGAATCTTTTACCTTAATGCTGATTTTTATGTGTGTATAAATGGGGAAAGAAATAAAAATCAGTCAGAAGATGTAAGAGTCTTCGCCTCTTACCTGAGTGAAAGGTACTGCGGTGCATGTCTGTTTCATGTCCTTCAGGTTCACTGGCAAAGACATCTTTCCTCCTTTACTTATGACTTTCTGCCACATTTGGAGCCCCTGCTTCTTCTGCAGCTCCAACTCAGTGGGGTTTTTAGGGCGCAGGTTGTGTAGTGGATTTATAGGGGCCTTTCGAGCCCCAGGCTGACCTGGACGCCCGTGAGACAGGAAGGCTGGAAAGGGCAGTCTGCTGCTGTGGGAAAGGGTTCTTCTTGGGGTCAGTCCTCTTCTGAAAAGTCCTGACTGGGTCAGGGTACGAGGGTCCAGCTGCACAACCTTGACTATGCCCTGGACAGGTTCATCTGGTCCACTGCCAGATGACTCAAAATCCATCCTAGACCCTTTCAGATAAGTATTGTAAGGAAGTGCATCAGCCACAGCTATCCAGCTCAATAAAAAGAAGAAACTGATGAGGAGAGTCATACTCTGAGGAAAAGTAGGATAACTGCCAGAAATGAAATTATTTAACTATTTTCACAACTGACTTTTAAAAACGGAATTAAAATAAATCTTCGTCTGGTAGTTTGTGGTCCAAGGTTCCAAATGGCAACCTTGCTGTCAGTGCTTTGCCAGTATGGTGGAGGGAGCCTTTTTATGTAGGTAGCTGCCAATTCTCACCTGCGTTTAATGCAAAGAAGGTGTCACAATTCCCACACCAGACCAGACATCACACCCAGCTTAAAAGTCCAGGTCATGGATGGTTGCCAGACAGAGAGGATTTTAGTTTCAAAGTAAGTGTGGAAAAGACGGTCATAAAAACTTAACATTTGAAAGGTGAGCTTGATCTCGGAGTTCAAAGAAATCCAATCTGGGTTGATTCCATAGACACTAATTATGTTGTAGCTTTGAGTTTATGTTATTTAGAATGCTTTTAATTAAAAACATCAGTAGATAAAGAAGTTTAATCAACAGTTGGATGAGAAAGATTGAAAAAAAAATAACCACAGGGCACCAGAACAGCTTGAGGCTCCTTCTACAAGGAGGAGGTATGAACACAATTCTTGTAAAACACATTAATCTGATATTAGATATTTGCTGCCTAGCAGTCCCAAATGTTCCATAGGTATTCATCTGGTTACGGTAAAGCCAATAGGATATTCATATCCTTTTAAAAAAAAATAATCGTACTGCTATGTACACAAGCTTTTTTGTTATGTCTTGCAATACAGATTACAAAGAAGTACAATAGTAAGAAAAGATAGTGTAACATTGTGAATTTATGAGAATGAAAAAATAAATTACAATTCTGTTAATAAATTACTTGCAGACCTCTAAAACACAGACACACAAAAAAGACAAAAAAAAAAGAATTTTCAAAAAGTATACTTGGAAAATATGTGCTGTCTAAAACCATTTGTGCCCTATCCCACAGTTTCAGGAAGACTTTTAAAACACTATCTCATCACCTGGGTTGCTCATTCAGCAGGTGTTCCTGTTACCTTTGGCTGTAAAGCAATAATGAGTTTATGTTCCCCATGTAAACAAGCAGTCTCCTTCCCATTTATTCCCACAAGCAGCTTCTCAGCCTCTCCCTCGGCGTCCCATCATTGCACCATTAGACTTGATTGTGCCCCGTCACCCGTGACATGATCACACGCTGGCTGTTGAAGGCAGACTAGCTGGCAGTGTAATAATAGAACGAGTGTTTAACTTTCTCATATACAGACCTGGGTGTTAAAAGGCACTTTTCCCTCCCTTCTTTTCAGTGTCTATTTCCCAGAACCACCATCTAACATCATGATCCATACTGATACAAGAATGGGAAAGGTAAAAGATCTGAAGATATGTTTGATTTGAAGATTTCTTCATTTACACTTACATGACTCAGGTCTGTAGTATCAACTTTACTAGCCAACAAAATAAGTACTGATGTAGGATGTATGTGGCTGCGTTTAAAGAGTACTTTAGATTTCTTCCTCTAGCTGCAGAGTTACCATTCTCCACTAGAGGGCACAGTTTACAAACGATTCTCATTCCCTATTCCCATTCAACTACCCCCTTACTATTTTAGCAGGCCTGCAGTGTGGACTGTGGATGACATTTTAAAAACTGTATTTTTGTAGGATACCCCTGTTGTTTCACTCACACGATTAAAGGGTACATTTCCTGCTTTTCACCAAAAGGCCGTATTGAAAGGTGGACTCCCTTTATTTTACATTATTCATTAGAAGGGCACCAGTGAATATTTGGATAAACAAATGACTTTCTAGCAGCTTCTCACAGGGGTTAAAAACACAACAGTTGATTGACAACTTTCTGCTTCTGTTGATGCAAATAGTGGTAATTAAAACCATATAAAAGGAGGCACGACATATGACACAAAGATACTCAGGGAAGTACTGTATTAGGATGGTTCACATGCTGGAAGGAAATGACCAGTGAATGTTTAACTCTGCGAAAGACATGCCAACTTCCTGAGATGATGCCATGTTGAATCTATGTCTGTCTTTCAGTTTTACAGTTCAGTCCATAACTTTTTTGGACAATGACACACTGTTTGTAATTTTGCCTCTGCACACCACCACAGTAGATTTTAAATCAAACAACCAATATGTGACTGAAGAGCAGACTTTCAGCTTAAATTCGAGGTGTATTACAAAAAGCATTGCATTAACTGTTTAGGAATCACAGTCATTTTCATACATAGTCCAAAGTAATTGGACAAACTAACATAATTTTAAACATAAGGATTGTGTTTAATACTTGGATGAAAATCTTTTGCGGTCAATGACTGCCTGAAGTCTAGAACCCATGGATATCTGTGTTTCCTCCCTTGAGATGCTCTGTCTGTTTGTGGGTCTCTCTGCATTCAGTAACTGAAAAACATGCTCTGTTGGGTTGAGATCAGGTGGCTGACTTGGCTATTGAAGAATATCTTATTTCTTGTCCTTGAGACACTCTTTGGTTTTGCAGTATGCTTTGGGTCATTATCCGTTTTCACTGTGAAATGCTGTCCGACCAGTTTTGCAACATTTGGCTGAGTCTGAGCAGAGAATACAGCCCTGCTACTTCTATCAGCAGTCACATCATCAATAAACACTAGAGACCCGGTTCCGTTGGCAGCCATACATGCCCATGCCATAACACTGCCTTGAACATGTTTGACAGATAATGTGGTGTGCTTCGGATCATGAGCGATTTCTCATGTTCTCCATACTTTTCTCTTCCCATCATTCTGGTAAAAGTTAATCATCTGTCCAAAGATTTTTTTCCAGAACTGTTCCGGCTGTTTTAAATGTTTTCTGGGAAAGTCTAATCTGGCCTTCTTGTTCTTGAGTGTAACCAGTGGTTTACACCTTGTTGTAAATGCTCTGTATTTACATTTATGAAGGTGTCTCTTGATTGTAGACTTTGACAATGATACTCCTACCTCCTCTATAGTGTTCTTCACTTGGTTAGATGTTGTGAAGTTTTTCTTAATGATGGAAATAATTCCATCATCATGCACTTTTGTTTTCTTCTGTGGTCTTTCAGGTCTTTTGGTGTTGCTGAGCTGGCCAGTGCATTCATTCTTTTTAAGAATCAGATTGTTGATTTGGACACTCCTAAAGTTTTTGCTGTCCCTCTCATAGGTTTATTTTGTTTTGTCAACCTAATGATGGCCTCCTTCACTTGCACTGACATCTCATTGGATGTCATATTGAGAGTTCCAGTGAACAGCTACCAAATGCAGATTCAACAGTTGATT
The DNA here is from genome assembly GCA_015106735.1 of Paratilapia polleni. Classification (NCBI taxonomy): domain Eukaryota; kingdom Metazoa; phylum Chordata; class Actinopteri; order Cichliformes; family Cichlidae; genus Paratilapia; species Paratilapia polleni. Next base: position 75,665 of record VUQI01023724.1, read on the forward strand.
CAGCACAGAATCAACTCCAGATCTTTTATTTGCTTCACTTGTCATGAAATAACAAGGGAATAAGACCCATCTGGCCATGAAACTGTTTGTCTCTCAATTGTCCAATAACTTTTGAGCCTCTGAAAATGGGGGACTGTGTAAAAAATGTCTATAATTCCTAAACAATCAATGCAATTTTTTTGTAAAACCCCTTAAATTAAAGCCCAAAGTCTGCATTTCAACCACATATTGTTTATTTGATTTTAAATCCACTGTGAACCTAACTGTATCTATTAAAAAGGAATAGAGAGAAAATCACTGGGGACAGTTGCTTACTGCCTTGGATTTCATAAGATAACTGCACTTATTGTTGCTGGTAACAAATCTATTATCGCACAACATCTCGAGGTAGTATGATCATAGATGGTACCACTTCAAGATAGTTTAATTTTTTTGTTTCACCAGAACACCCCATAACCAACCGGACCAGAAAAACATAATACACTGTACTATACTGTACTTCTGAAATTTATATGTTGAGGAGCTTGACCTAAGCTTTTCTTTATTTTCTGTGTTGTTCATTTTCAACAGGCCAAACTTCACTCTCTGGTGAACAAATAATGAATGGCTGTACTCAAGAAGGGTTAGTGTTTATCCTATTTTCCACAATAAAAGGTTCAAGGTTCAAAGTTATCTTTATTGTCCCATGAGGGGGACATTTATTCTGCAGCAAAAGTTCACATAAGAGAGAATACACAACAACAATGTCAACAACAACATAAGTAGGTCACAAAAACTAATGCAGGAAATGTAAAACCATGTCAAGTAAGCAAAAGTGCCAAAGAGTGATCAGAAATGCAATCAGATTACTGTTTGGTGTATCTGCAGCACTTAGAATTAAAGACACGTGAAGTCTCTTAGTCCTCCAAACAAGTGTCTAAAGCAACAACCTGAGGGCAGTAGTTTGAACTCCCTATGAAGTGGATGGTTCAGACCAAGGTTATTATAGTTAACTAAAGCTAAACAAAAAATTAAAACATAAACTAAAATGAAAACTAGAATTTAAGAAAAAAATAAAACTATGGCACAACTTGTCAACACAACAGACCTGAGGAGACGCCGATTCATAAATTTATTGAGAAATGGAAGACCGCATGTTTGTGAGTCAGCTGCATTCAGGAAGCGTTGTGTTTATAATACATACTGTGAACTTCTTAACTCTTGCTCTGACAAATAATACTAACAACACCCAGATATTTGTAGCTCTTCACTAGGTTAATATCATCACTTTTCATAACAGCCGGTAGTGGCATTGATATTTATTTTCTAAAATCAGTAATCGTGTTTTTCATTTTTTTGACCTGTTTAGATTAAGGAGAGGTGGCTCCATGGTGTAGTGGTTAACACATTTGCCTTACATATAAAAGATCTCTGGTTTGAGACTGCAGTTTAACTGTTTTATGATAACGGGAAGAGAGAGAGAGTTTTCAGATTATGATGCCACTGAAAAAAGGTCAGGTAACTATAGCACAGCATGTGACTGAGTGCTGACTGCTTCTTCAGCAGCCGGCACACCTTAAAATGTACTCACTAGACCTCACAGAAGACACACACACAGATTACAGCGTAAAAAAGCCTTCATAATATAAATTGAAACGTATCAAATGAAATTAACCTGTTGAAATATAATTTACTCACACTGCCTAAAGCTAATTAAAGCGTTTCTGACCATACAGCCCCACCATACTGACCAAGTATACCTTTTCATCCCCTCATGCAATTAAACAGCTGTTCACTAATATTATTTAATACTGTGGTCCAACCTCATAAACCTTGTTAACTGTACTTATCACCTGCTTTACGTGCAAAGATCCAAAGACACATCCAGCTTAGGGAATAAATAGAAAATACACTGAAACTGTTTATGTGAAAAAAAAAAGAAACTGCTGAACTCTATGAGACATTTTAAATCACACACATATCTGTGCTACAGATCATTCACCTACTCTTGGATAGACAGTAATTTTCTGAACCACTGAGAAGCTACAAGCAACAAGGACCTGCCTGTAAACGAAACTGAACAACAACATTTCAGTTTGATTGAAATGTAATTTTCAAATACCCCACCTTCTCTCCTTAACCAATTTATTTTGCACTTGAAGCTGTAAACATGAAACTGACAAATGACATGAAATAACATTATAATTCATTCGGAGTCCCCCCTCTCACTATCACTTGAGAACAATATCTGACTTCTTAGCAGCTTAAAGCTCCATAATGTTCAGCAGACTACACTAACTATGTAAAAATTAAAAAAAAAAAAAAAAAAAAGTTGAAGGCAAGCATAACAGCTCACATAACAGTGAGCTGAAACAACTCCTTAAAGCTCAGGGGAGCTATAGATTGTATCTGTGGATTCAGCCCTGCAAGCCACAACATTCATATAAAAGTTAATGTAAACATACTGATTATAGCAGCTTTAAGGGACATGCTTGACTTGTCTATAGCATGTTTTTATAGCTGTTAAGGATTTACCAGAAACATAATGTGATATTTAGGTAAGCTATAATCAGACATATTTCCCAGAGGAAAGCAGATGTATTCCAGTAGAAATCATTGCAGACTTTTTCTTACTGATTGAATGTTGGACATTTTCCAAAGCATGCAGCAGATTGTTGAAGCAGTAAATAATTATTCAAAGTCCTAAAGTTTGGAGTTGATATACTGTAAAGCATATGAGTTAATGCAGCACTAACATGATTGATGTTTAAGGTCGTGTAAGGACTTCATATACTGATCGCTTTTGAAGTCAATATTATCACCAGCATTATGATAACAGAAGTGCAGAGTTCCTTTCTTATCAGCTCTTTAATAAAGCTCTTTAATAACCTAATCTAATAATCTAATGAATTATTCTTTAATAATCAGCTTGTCTATCAGCATACACTATATTATAAACCAGGCAATGTTTTTCCAGTCTTCTATTATTCAATTTTGGTGAGTCTGTGAATTGTGGCCTCAGTTTCCTGTTCTTAGCTGACAGGAGTGGCACCCGGTGTGGTCTTCTGGTGCCAGGTTCAAAGTGTTGTGCGTTCAGAGATGCTCTTCTGCATGCCTTGATTGTAACAAGTTGTTATTTGAGTTGCTGTTGCCTTCCTGTCAGCTCAAAGCTGTCTAGCCATTCTCTTTTACCTCTGGCATCAACACTGGATATTTTCTTTTTTTGGACCATTCTCTGTATACCCTGGAGATGGTTGTGTGGGAAAATCCCAGCAGATTGGCAGTTTCTGAAAGACTCAGACCAGCCAACAACCATGCCACTTAAATAATCTTTTTTCCCCATTCTGATGTACAGTTTGAACTTCATCAGGTCATTTTGTCTACATGCCTAAATGCATTGTGTTGCTGCCTTGTGAGTGGCTGATTAAGTATTTGCATTAATGAGCAGCTGAACAGGTGTACCTAATAAAGTGGTAAAGTGATAAGATAAAAATTTAGCAAAGCAAACCATAATCAATGTGGAAATTATAGAACACATCAAGTTTGTGATATTTATTATTTTGATCATACATACAAAAATAAATTCATCATATTATAGTAGTGAATGTGACATAAACATAAAACAATGACACAATGTAACCAGATTTCTCAGAACTGTGCGTCATTTCACATTATGGGCTAAATGTATCAGCACATACAGTGTCAGTAGAAGACAACCCTCATACAAACATAAATAAATCACAATATGAATGTGTACAGATACATAGTTTTAAAACTAAAAATACATTAGATCCACTACCTTCATCTCTATCGTTACATTAATGCTTTAGAAACCAACAGAGGCAGAGCGCTAAATGTTTAGCTGAAAATCTGTTTTGAATCAAATAAAAGAAAACTTTATACAGAAAAAACTGCTTGGCAAAATTTCTCCACCAGTTAATAAGTATCTCCTCCCAACGCTGAATCATCAAGCCTTGTTGCCAACCTGACAGTAGAGAACCATTGAAACCACCATGGCAGCAATCTGCAAAGACAACAGCTAATCAGCATTTGATCTAAACACAGTGAATGGAGCTGAGTTACAAGCTATCATTTGGGCATGTTTACGACTCCTGTGGCATATTGTGTATTCTGTAAATTACAAATTACTGAACAAGCTGTACACTTTGCCATAACTGTCATTTCATTTATCAAGTGCAAAGATTAGAAAAAACAAAAAACAAAAAAAAAGTTGTTGTTCCTATGAGTTCCTGCCATGATTTTTGCTCAAAATACAGTGCTTAACAAATTTATTAGACCACCACCCAGTGTAAAGTTTATGCCACAGCTGCCATAAATTAACAGTATTGGTAATTACCAAAATCATTTTTGATGTTTCTGTAGTGGTTAATCCACTAGTATGCACAAGCTCTTTAATCAAAATGACATTTTTAATGCTACAATATAATTATGTTGTTATCCATGAATTTTTTAATTTACTATTTTACAACAAAACTGAAAAAAATAATAAAGCACATTATTACTTTTTTGATTAAGATGCCAAGTTACAGTTATTTACTTGCATTCCTGAACAGAAAAATTAGTTTTAGTAGTTGAAGGTGATGCTTGATTAACTTCTGACTTCTCAGAGAAGTCCAGTGCCCCGGCTCAAATTTGGGTATTAAAAAGATGAAATCAGTTTGAAATTGCTCACTCGTGTTCAAAAAGGTAAAACGCTGAGAACTCACTGAAAAGGAAAGAGTCCGCAATAAAGCAATTTGTGATGGTGGATGGTGTTTCTCATTTTATGACAGGTGGTCTAATAAATTTGTCAAGCACTGTATGGGTTCACTACATCCTACAACAATGACTAAAGTGTTTATTTGGGGACAAAAACGTTTCACCTTACTTCATGGGTCTACTTATCCTTATGGCAACAATTGGTAATGCTCTTAGTGTGACATCAAAATCAGCTGTCCTTATGGCTTACACCTCATATAATATAAGGTAAAAATTTAAATAAATCACCTTGAAAAAAATCGCACATATAAATTTAATTTCAATTTAATTTAAAGGTCCAATGTGAAAAATGACAAGTTTTTTAATATTATTATTATTATTATGTGCAGTATTGTACTGCATATGTGCATATGTGGAGTATTGTACTGCTACTGTATCTTCTAGTATCATGTATAAGTATATGTAAGGTATATGATCATAAAGAAACTGATCTAGATTTGAAGATAATATTGTACAAGTTAGATAATAACTGTGTGGGAATAGTATGCAATAGTATGACAACACTGATGGCTGATAAAACATGAATTTGACATTATACCTCAAGAGCAGCGATTCCCAGCGCCACAGCTCCAATGATCAGAGCGTTGTCCTCTATCAGCTGCAGCAGTTTGTCAAAGCAGCCATCAATTCTCTGGAAGTAAAAGAAAAGGTTTAAGCTGAGGATAGGAATGACTGCTGCACACTGCACATCACATTAATGGATCTGTTGCTAACATGTATGAAGTTAACTCAAATGTAAGTTAGTTTATTTTACCGAAAGGTGTGCTTCTTCCGTATTGCATGCACCGGCAGTGATGTTTGAGTTACAGCATGGGGTTGGATAGACATTTTTTCCGTGGGTAATGTAAAAAGGGGAGTTGTCAAAATCTGTGTAGTTCCTGTATCCACAGCATTTAAACTAGAAGGAAACCAAAAAGTGTTAATACCACAACTTTTTTAATCACCGTAACAATAAATCTAAGTGACAACTGCAAGTTTGATTTATGGGCAAACTATCAAATCATTCAAAAGTTTTCTCTTAAAAGTTGGATCAGATAAACTTCTGTGAGCATATAGATGCATAACAAAGTTTTCTCTTAAATAACTAAATAAATAGATACAGTACCTCCTCCATTGTTGTGTCCCAGAGAGTGGTCAGACTTGTGTCTTCTCCATAGCTTTTTTCAAGGCTCTTCTTAACCTCATCCTCCAGTTCCTTAAGAAGCTCACCAGCCTGAGAGACACAGACAGACAGCAGCACATCATCATACATTGGATTTTTCTTCTTCTACAGTCATGTATTTTTAAAAAGTTTTTAAATCTCATCCACTGGCAGCTGTTGCTCAGAAGATCATGTTTTGCCCTTCAGAGCCACTTACCAAACCCTGGAAGACGAATAGCACCACAGCTCCTGCAACCTCGATGAGGAAGATAATCAGTACAATACTGAAGAACTGAAAGGGGGAAAAGGGTAAAGCATACTGTAAAACATTTGTTTGCAGCATATCCATGAGTTATCAATAAAATCAAGTTTTACTAACAAAGTGAGAAAGATTTAAGCAGAAAAGTAAAGTGAAGTTACAAGAAAGTCTGTGAATATTAATGGGCCGAAACCTCAAGCTACCTGCTAAAATAAGAAGCTAAAGGGTAGCTACAGAACCATCAGGAACCATATCAGGATTAGGTGATCAGGAAATCACAGATTAAGTCACGATACGATACTGTCCACGATAACAATAATATCCCGATTCAGCAAATCGGCGATACTCAGTACTTAGAAAGACAGTCATATACTGTACTGTATGCTGTGATGTGCAACTGAAAAAGAAATAACACCCCCCAAAAGGCAAAAGGCAGGAAAAATATATTTACCTGCCCTGTGCTGTTAGAGTATGTTGGTGAGTGTTATATTAATTGGCTTTTGGGTGTGCCTTTCCACCCTAACCACCATTTTCCCACTGTGAGTTTTGTCTTCTTTACCTGTTCACTTCTGTTGACTTTAGCCTCACTCATTTGATAAGAACTAGCACCAGCAGTCATAAAGTGATGACTCTGGTAAGTCAAATTGTTGAAGAATCTGAAAGAGTACCTGCATGCTTTAAAGTGTATCAATAATTATATCACATAGAGGAAGCAACACAATATACTGATATATCAACATCTGGTCCCACCACATGTGAAGACATCCTTCTTGAGATGAATGGCAAAGGAACCACAAAGCATTTCAACAATTCACATTTTCTGACCGAGCTGACTTGAATATAATTCTTTCTTCTCTTCAGTTACAAATTGAAATTGTCATCTCACAGAAAACGTTTTGTGGCAGTTATCTTTTTTTAATTTGGGCAATGATGTTGCAAACTTTTTTTATTCTACTAGAGAAACAGAAGACCACATGTTGTCCCTTTTTTTTTTTTTTTTTAAAAACG
>VUQI01023724.1:82850-99535 GCA_015106735.1 Paratilapia polleni
TTAAATTTTTTTTTTTTTTTTTTAGTTTTTTTTTTTTTTTTTTTTTTTTTTTTTTTTTTTTTTAAAAACGTATCTCTTTCACTTTGACTTTGCCAAACATTGCTCACCGTCAGCAGCATGCACTTGCTCTCCCTGATGGCTCCACAGCAGCCCAGGAAGCCAATGACCACCAGTACAGCACCCACCGCGATGAGCACGTAGCTGATGTTTACCAGCTGCGATAACGCAGAGTCACCATTTTCCACGTGGTCCAGTACACCCAGCAGGGAATTCCTGTCCACCTGCACCCACACCCCCACACCCAGAATGGCTGCACCTGCTAACTGCAGGTTGTGTGAAGAAAGAAAAAAGAGAAAGAAAAAAAAAATAAGATAATGTAAGGAGATGGTATTAAAGCATGGAATAATAATTGGAAATTCAGGACAGAGTCCTGTTTTTCCAAACAGGCACTAACAATTGCAAACTCATTTGTATTTATTTATAGGGATGAACATTTTGACAAATACATTCACCTTCTTGCTAAGTGTTAAATGAGTCGATTGAAACCACTCACATTCTGCCATTCAAAATCCCACTGACAGACAAAAACAGGGAAACATACTGTGGAAAAAAGTTTGCTAACTTTAGGAATATGGCTAAAACAAGTCATAATGAATAGGAAGCCACACTGCTACTCAGTACTGGTAATCATGGGAGCTGCGATTTTTCTGCATGTGCACAAAGTACTTTTTAAAGGTTTAAGATTTTACAGAAACTCTCACAGTGGATGAAAATTTGTCTTAGAGCATGGAAACTAATCCCAAAGAACATGTTACATTTTTTTCAGAAAGACCAAGCAAAGAAATGCTCACTAATGCATTAAATTTTAGAAGGAAGCAGAACAGAGCCTAGCCCAAATGTGACATCATGGTACTGGCTGTCTGTTTCCCGGCTGAGCAAAGTGACTTCCTGGTGTTGTGTTGTCATTGTGAGTTGAATGCATTAGTTAGCTGTAGAGGAGCTGGCAGGCCGGTTTTGTTATTCTTGGAGAAAGCCTGGATAATTTCCCAAGTTTCCAGACTATAGGCTAAGCTTAACCATCTTTTAGACTCTGGTTTATATTTAATGGACATCCTGTAAATCTAACCTAGTTTATAGGAAAAAGCAAATAATCATATTATCCAAGACTTTAAGCCATCTCTGAATGGAGAAAGCAGGCCACACATGTATGCCTTATTAGGAAAAGTTACGAAGGAGAATCATTTATACAGCCAAATGAAATATGTTTGGCCTCTTTGATACATTACTCTCTGTAATGTCTTGTTCATAGTCTGAAACCAAGCTGATGAGCAGATGCAAAGAAATAGAAGTTCTCTCTTTTTCCAACTTACAAAGATGCCGCCATTGAAGATAAACATCATAATTTTGAGAAAGCTGGCACAACACATCTTGGCTGATATTTGTCTTCACACTGTTGAAGAAAAGGGAACAAAGTTTGTTAGCTCAACCGAAAACTACTTATCTAGTGTAATTACACTTATTTTGTTCATCATTTATGATGGGCAACTTTTCATTTACTTTTCAAAGAAAAATCAGTAGTATGAGGCCAACAACACAAGCAGTGTCCTCCATGGGTCAGTTGGCATTTGCTTTGGTTATACATTAACCACATTAACTGGCAGAAAAAGAGAAGGGGTCGTAATCTTCTTTAAATATAGCAAGCTTTTCATGCTGACGTCATGCAAAGTTTCGGTTGAAGTATTACGTAAGTCTACATGTTATTTTAAATTGTTTTTCCTGCTGGTTAATTAAATGATCTTCTAGCAGGCATTTCAGTTGTGTGATATGTTTGATTCTTTTCTCCTTGCATGTGAGTCTCTATTTACTTCAGTAGAGAAAAACTGACTTCTTCCAGCTTTGAACTTTTGTAGTTAGTAGTATTGACCACTTAGAACTGAATTTGCAATGTGCAATAACACTAAAGGTGCCTTTAATATGTTTAATTGATTGAATTTGGCTCCAGCTACTCAAATGTCCTATGGTGGGTTTATGATTAATATCAAAGCTGAGGTATCTTATCAACGTGCTGGCTTGTAAACTTTGGGTAGCACAGAAGTACCATAAAACAGGCACACACTCACCCTTGTCCCCTAACTTGCACAACTTTGTGTCTGCCTGTTCTCGATATCAGGGGAATGAGCTCAGTTTTATAGTTACTGTCACGTTTTTCTTCCTTATTGCAGCTTTGACAACAGCAATCAATGGGCTCTACTTGGCAGCTGTTACCTTTTTTCCATGAGGCAATAAACTTCTCCTATAACACTACCATGTTATTTGTCTGAATGCATACTCTGTAAGCCATACAAGAGTGGAATAAATTACTCAATTTTTAAGAAGAAAATAGTTTTTACATCAGCTCTTTTAATAGAAATGTAACCACTAAAGGTCTTATAATTGTTTTGTTTTGTTTTTTTTTAACTCTGCTGAAGAGAACAGAGTTGTTCAGTATTTGGCTTCTCTTGGTAGTTATAACAAAATAGTCATGATAATAGTTTTAATAAAACACCTTGTATTTAAGACAAATACACAAAATGATAATACTTGGGCATTTCTGAGGAACAGAAATATGTCACTATAGCTAATAATGTCACTATAACTTGCTTAATGTTGAAAAAAAACAATAACAACCCTTTGATTACAGGAGAAATATGACAAGACAAACCATTCATCATCCCCCTACTTTTGACTTTTCACAGTAATCTAGTGAAGAATTCATGATGGATTAAAGTAAATGTTTTTGGGTGAGTTTAGATTAAGGAAGACTAACAGATGTGAATGTAAAAAGTGAAAAAAGCATGAAACCCATACCTGTAAAGTACTGATGTGTGTGTGTGTCCGCTGAGGTCTGATCAATGAGGAGTGTCTGTGCAACGAGGATTTTGACTGCCCATTTATCTTCTCCCAGGTTGCACACATGGATACGCACACCCAATGTCCAACCCACCCACCACCCACACACAGGGTTCATAGACATTTTTACCAATAAAATTAGATGACTTTTCCATGACGTTGAGACAAAATTTTTATGACCAAATATCCGAAATGACTTAATGTGACCCAATATTAAAGAGACATTTTCTCAGTCGACTTTATCCAGTCACAAACTCATTAATACAGGTATTTGTGAAGCAAATTCTCCAAAACTTTCTGGTTTTATTATTTTCTTAAAACTCTTCAAGGCCTGGAAAATACAAATTTCAGATTCAATGAATTTTCCAGGTCTTTCATTAACGTACAAACCCCGCACGCAGGAAATCAGACTTTATCGCCTACACAATAAAATAAAAAAATCTTTTCTTGTGATTAAAGTCCATTCATAATTAGAAGCTATTGTGATTTTATGATCCAATCATTACACTGCAGGGACAAAGTAAAATGTTCAATACTATGGTCATTTATGTTTTGTTTTTTTTAAATTTAACTCAAAGCTGAAAACACAGGATTTTACTGAATAGATGAGCCAGTTCAATATATTAGGTGTAATTTAATACTGAGCATAAAAATATGTCTGATGCATGATTTATTTTTGGAAAACATTTTGCTGATAAAAAACAATTATAATTTTATTGATTAACGTCATCAACGTTATTGATTGATCACAGATGAACACTGCATGTCAACCTTTGGGGAAATGCTATTATTGGCTTTGCCTATCATTAAGAAGTATTCAGTCTGGGTCATTTAGTACAAAATCAGTCAAAGTTCCTACCCGACTCTCTCAGAATCACTTGATTTGTTTTGTACAACAACTTTAGCCTATCAGTTTTAATGTTTTGTGTTGTGGATATTTTTATATTGTGTATTCTGTTGTGGATCTTGTATTTTATGTTGTATTTGTAGCATTTTTTTGTAGATGTTTTGGGTTGTATGGCATGGCGTAACAGAAAAGAGCATTGGCACCCTCAGTGTTTTATCTGTTTTCTGATAATTTACTGGAGAAAACTTAAAAAAGTAGGAGGCATTTACTGATTTTCCAAGCAATGACCCATCTAAAAAATTACATGAAATTTCGTCATACAAATGAGGCTTACGGACATGAAATAAAGATTCCAATCTTTTTATTTCAACTTTAGGAGGGACAGCATGACTAACATTAATAATTAAATGTATAAAAAGAAAAAAGAAAATATAAATTAAACACACATGAACATATCCCTCCAAAACACCTAACAAAAAGTGTGGATTTTATAGCTGGAATCACGCGGCACTATCAGGCGTGTGTGATCTCAACTTTCAAATATGTTAGACTTTGTACTGACCAGTTAGCGGTCCCTCTTCCTCATTCGGTTTACAATGGGCAAATTCAACAAAAGTCACAGTGATGCATTTTTGTGTAACACCCACAAGGGGGTAGCATGACACAAGTAAATCAGGGTGAATCCCCATGCCATTTCAGCCTGGCACATGGCTTTCTTTCACGTCCTCCAACCTGCAACAGGTGCTGTTCACTACACTGTGTGAACAGGAAATGATAAAGCAGGGGTGTCATGCAAAAGGCACGGCTGCTCAGTGGAGCTCTTTGACATCTTAGTGTAACAGTTACATTGGAATTACAAACAAGATCTTCAAAAACACCACCAAGTCAAGAAAACCAAGAGAAGACTGAAATTAGAGATACAGAGAACCAGGCATCTATAACTGTGTTATAGTAACATTTGGTAAAGTACATTCACAATGAAAGATTTTTGGCAATTCAGGTATTCTGTGTAAGTGTGGGCATCTGCATTTAAAAATTCAGTTTCCACAATCAGCCATCAGCATGCACAGCCACCCTGACTGCTGCTGGGTGTGTCCTTCAGGCCATCTCCCTTGTGATTGGTAGCCGGATTGGCATCACCATTTACGCTCTCGTTCATCTTCTCACAGATGACGTCCACCAGCTTGTCAAAGACCTGCTTCACGTTGATGTTATCTTTGGCACTGGCCTCGAAGAACTGGAAGCCTGGTGAAAGCAGAGGGAGATAAAGAGCTTATGAGTGATTATTAAATAATGTTTTGTTTATGTGTTTTCATGCTGAGCATGTGATAAACACCAGCGTGTACTGACCGAGCTCTCTTGCCACTCTTTGGCCATCCGCAGTTGGTACCTGCCTGTCCTCTTCCAGATCCAGCTTATTGCCTACCAGCACCACCTGAGCACTGTCCCATGAGTAAGTCTTGATTTGTGTTGCCCTGAGAAAAAACAAAACATGTTCACAACTGCTCTACTGTACGACCTGCAGAGATCCTCAGTCCCTCACAACACTGAAGCAGAGCTAGTTCTCTTCTGATTTCTGACATTGAAAGGGCATGTTAACAGCAATTTAGCATTGTTTAAGGACAGCCATTGAACGTGCCTAAATATTGCTAACTAAACAGGTACAACTGAAGACTTCAAATGCAAAAATCTCTAAGTCCCTCTGTTTTAAATAAGCATTTAATCATCAGGCTTCTATGTTCAGGTTCAGTAAGTTCACTTTATTTCCAGCAGAAAAGGTTATTAATCACTGAATGAAAGTCTTATTTTTTAAAATGTTGCAAAATCCCCAAAGATGCAACTGGAAACATTATAAATGATGAAAGCAGAATTCAAAATGAAACACTGAACAAACTGATCAGCAGTAACCACACAGTATAACCACATTCAATGACAATAAATAACAGTTGTCATGTCAAGTAAGTTAAGATACCAAGTAGTGCATGAAGCTATCAAACAGGACAATGATAACAATCTGAACAAACTGATAAATGAGACTTAACCTGTTTGAATGTCACATGATCTGGTCTTCTGATTGGTGGTGTTGTGAACATATTGGCTTTTGCTGACAAAAGGAAGTGGCATTTAGAGTTTTTTTTTGCCAAAGAATGATGTTCTGTAAGACGCTCAGTGTGGGATTTAGTTAAGTTTGAAACAAAAGCATTTGATTATTGTATACTACACACTGAGAGCTTTCACTTGATATGATTTTCTAATTTTTGATGGAGGTAGCATTTAGAGTATTTTGCATCTGAGCTCTACAATTGGAGTGCTGATATGGTCTGGACATGTGCAGAGGAAGGATAGTGGATATACTCGGCAAAGGATGTTGAAAATGGAACTGCCAGGCACAAGCAAAAAAGTGGAAGACCACAGAGAAGGTTCATGACGTAGTGAAGGAGGACATGCAGAGGGTTGGTGCGACAGAAGAGGATTCTAGGAATAGAGTGAGATGGAGGAAGATGATCCACTGTAGCGACCCCTGAAGGGAGCAGCCGAAAGAAGAAGAAGAAAATAATGATAATATATGATAATGGTAGTAATCAGGAGTATATGATAATAATTTTAATGTATACAGTACTTCAATTACCCCAAAATTCTAGAGGAAAATGTTGACTTTTCACTCTGCCATTAGGGTGCCATAAGGATGAGACACTAGTTGCTTTTCAGAATATAATTGTACAAAAAATACATCAACCACTGACTGATTATGTGAATATTTTAAAATGCCAATAAAATTTTCAGATGTGTGCTTTATTGGGAGAACTGTTGACTGTGTATATTGATATATTTACTATCAAGGAAGGAAAACTTTTCTACATGTTGTTATGCAGTGGAGCATTATGTGCATTTTTGTGTTTTTTTATTAAACACTTTTGACATTACCGGTGTGCGGATGAATCTGTTCTTATGTCTGCTTTTTCTGATGCAGCACCCATTCTTTTGAACACGAGGACATGTGTTTCTTTTTTGATTGTCTCCAAAGTCAAAGACAAAAAAACCCACAGACTGTATATAAAAGATGAACGCAGCCATGGTAACGTCACCTATTGTTCTGAGAAGCTGATAATGAACACCGTGCTGAATTCATTGCACAAGACCATAAAGTCATCAGGGAAGTGGTTACTGAGGTCAGATAGCAGGGGAGCTATGGCCTGTTTTCCCATAGACCTCTATACAAATTTAAATTTTATTAATAACATATAAAGCCCTACATGACCAGGCTCCTGTGTATATAGCAGAGCTACCGAGACCTTATTCCAGTGGTCGGACTCTCCAATCCAATCTTTTAATTGTTCCACGTTCTTATTTTAAGACCAGAGGCGACCACGTTTTTGAAGTTGTAGCTCCTTAATTTAAAACAACCCTCCTCAGCCCATCAGGTTGGCTTAATCAGTGGTTTGTTTATGTCTGCTTTTTATATACAGTCTAAGAGGAAAACATATAGATTAGCAAATGCCTTAAGTTCCTGGAAAACACACATGCTGATTGTAGTTTACTAATTATATGCTTCATCTATAGATCTTCCTACCAGTCCTGAACAGCGCAGAACGACTCCTCGCTTGTGATATCATACATGAGCAGGAATCCCATGGCACCTCTGTAGTAAGCTGTGGTGATGGTCCGGTAGCGCTCCTGCCCAGCTGTGTCCTGTAAACACATTTCGGATGAACGGTTTTTACAATCTCACAGAAATAAAGAAAAAGAAAGAAAAGAATGAAAGAAAACACTGCTACTGAAATTTGATTCCAACACCTACAATACATTTCTCAAAACTAACATTAAAGTCAAAACTTAAAAAAAAACAAAAACAAAAAAACCCCACTTAAACTCGTTTGCAAAATGAGCACAGCACAGGAAGAAGTAAACAAATGGTTAACTGGGCAGAAAAGGAAAGGTGAATCATTAACTTTCTTGGAACAGACGTAATGTTCAAATGTTGATGCTGCCACACCCTGTAAGCACACCAGGACGCACTCTCTGCTCTCGCCTATACCTTAGGGGACAGATAAAAAGTTCTCCAGATGTTATTTTTCTTCTTTATGCTGCCTTGGGAAAAACATTAAAGCAAGAAATGGTAACATTGTTGTGGATACATTAAAACTGCATTAAGAAATAAGACTTTAAGACTTAATTGGTTAATATAATAGGTTTAAACTTGCTCCCCTGTAATGTAATGCCAGCAGCTGCTATGTTCCTTATTAACATCACTGACTCTAAGTGTGTACATTTTGGGCTTGTCAGTGACCTCACAGGTACCGTGCTGTTGGAGTAATGGTACAAAATGTTACCAAACCGTCCGATGCTGACTTGAGCTTATTTTAAGGGTCCTATGAAATCACATGAAGTTCCTCAGCAGCCAATAACCCAGATTCTGAAGTGATGGGCTGGCAACAAAACATTTTCACAACCAATATAATTTAGTGAATATAAAACTCCAAGTCAACCAGCTGGGACATTAAAAATCTGCTTAGTTGTTAATGCTTCTGCAATAAAATGTTACTGTTATTTATCAGAATTTTAATATGGTTATCTTTTATACTACAGTTTCATCATTTTACTTGGCACCTTCCTTGTGTAAAAGCGTGCAGCTGTATCATTGTAAAGCAGGGAAGAGAAGGCATGCCCCACTGAATACATTAACTTAAAAAAAGATGCATTACTTTCATCTAACAGGAGTACTGTGGGCGAGTCCTCGCCTTCCACTAACATTCAGTAATAGATCTGTCCTGGATGTCAGTCTGCGCAGTAAGCATATTCAGCTCCTGCAGCTCAAACCCATGCATCTTTCATGAACCCTGCCATCTGGGGACAATGTTAAACATCAACTGTTATTAACTCCAGAGAGTGAGAAATTAGTTCACATCCATGACAGGCAGCAGCATGTAAGAGGGCAAACCAGGGAATGGGGAGGGGATAAACACTCGATGTTGTGTAACAAGGCTTTGAAAAGCTCTATTCATTCTGCTACTTCTCCTTTGGCTGAAGATGTATTTTAAAACCTCTTTGCCACAGGTAACTACCCCACATAAATTAAAGCTCTAACTTTAAAGAGTCTGCAGCATTTTATAGTCAATTTTGTTGATATATTGTGTGTCAAACCTACTCTCTCTGTACAGTAGGTTTTTACTCTGGTGCGGGGACTGAAAAATCTCCTTTAGCATTCAACCTGAAATTATTAGGAACTTTTAACACCTCAGTGATGTTCAAATGGAAGTACCTCTAGGTTAAGTGCCTCTAGGAGCATCTCATATATTTATCACAATCAGAGTGATACAACAAACAACTGATAATAAGTTATACTTTTGTGAGGCAGATTGATTAAGATTACATTTGGTCAAACTGTAACACTGCCAGCTAGCTTTTAGTTCTTGGCTTCTGCAGTGAACAAACATCTTTCAGTGAGTCAACAAACCTTGCTCTGGCCCTAATCATTATAAGTATGTGCATGCGATGACAAACAGTTTGAAAGCAGGAAGAAAATAGGTCTTTTTCTTTAGCTAAAAAAGAAGTAAAATGAGTTTCTATTATTCCACATCTGCTGATTCCAAAAATCTTAGTTTCTGCTACAGTAAAAAGCCACAAACTGTTATTTCTATCATGAGGAATGAAGGCAGAATTACACTAGTGTATAAGCTACTGTTTAGCTCCCAAAAACCACCTCTCCTCTTGCCCTGTTAATAAAGGTTAAATGGCATGTAAAGAGGTAAGAAAAGAAAGAAAGCACTGCTGATACTACTGGCCAATGCAGAAGCTCTACCTAACACATTAACACCCAACATAAACAACACACTAATCACTGACATATAAAGTTCCTTCTAACCCTCCTGCATGTGTGTAAAAGTTTTCTCTTTGTCGTCAGATGACTCAGCATATTTTTTCAAATAATCAATGTTGCAGTGTTTTTTCCCATCTCACCCAGATCTGCAGTTTGATCCGCTTGTTGTTCCTGTAGATGGTCTTGACTTTGAAGTCGATGCCCACCGTGCTGACAAACGCTGAAGTGAATGAGTCATCTGCATATCGGAACAGGAACGAGGTCTTTCCCACGCTGCTGTTGCCGATGATCAACAGCTTGAACATGTAGTCAAAGTTTTGGTCGGCTGCATCTCTCTGCTCATGGGCCACTCCTGGATCTCTGGCCAATGCCATCTATCAAATGAAGCAGGACAAAAGGAGAGGAAAATGTGTGATCACTGAGACGGGTCTATAAAGCATATATTTTGTCTTTTTTCTTCTTAATGAAGGTTTTAGTCCTCGTGTCAAATATTGTTTGTAGTGGTTGTTTGTCTACATTTGTTGTTTTTTTTAGTCTCTATTCATGTATATTGTTCCTTAAAAAGCCTAAACAGGGACAAGGTCTACATATTAGCTGTGGCTAGAAATCCACTTTATTAGGTACACCTTGCTAGTGGGTTGGACCTCCTTTTGCACTTCATAACTGCCTTAATTCTTCGTGGCATAAATTCAGCAAGGAAACATTCCTCAGAGATTTTGGTCCATATTGACATGATAGCATCACACAGTTGCTGCAGATTTGCCAGTTGCACATCCATGATGCGAATCTCCCTTTCCACCACATTCCCAAGGTGTTCTACTGAACTGAGATGTGATGACTGTGGAGGCCATTTGAGTACAGTGAACTCAGTGTCATGTTCAAGAAACCAGTTTGAGATGATTTGAGTTTTGTGACATGGCACGTTATCCTCCTGGAAGCAGAATGGGTACACCACACTCCAAAGTGTGCCAAGAAAATATCATGTACGATATTATAACACCACCAGCCTGAACCGTTCTTACAAGGCAGGATGGAGCCATGCTTTCATGTGGTTTACACCAAATTCTGACCCTACCATCCGAATGTTGCAGCAGAAATCGAGACTCATCAGACCAGGCAACATTTTTCCAATCTTCTGTTGTCCAATTTTGGTGAGCCCGTGTGAACTGTAGCCTCAGTTTCCTGTTCTTAGGTGATAGCTAAGTGTGGTCTTCTGCTGCTGTAGCCCATCTGCTTCAGGGTTTGACATGTTGTGTATTCAGAGATGCTCTTTTGCATACCTTGGCTGTAATGAGTAGCTATTTGAGTTACTGCTGCCTTCCTACCTGCTGCCTTCCTCAATCTGGGCATCCTCCCTTGACCTCTGACATTAACAAGGCATTTTCACCCAGAGAACTGCTGCCTTCTGGATATATTGTCTTTTCTCTCACTATTCTCTGTGAACACGTGTGATGGCTGTTTGTGAAAATCCCAGTAGATCAGCAGTTTCTGAAATACTCAGGCCAGACTGTCTGGCACCAACAACCATGCCACATTCAAAGTCACTTAAATCACCTTTCTTCCCCATTCTGACTTCAACTTCAGTAGGTCGTCTTGACCATATCTACATGTATAAATGCAATGAGTTGCTGCCATGTGATTGCCTGATTACAGATTTGTGTTAAAGAGCAGGTCAACAGGTGTACCTGAGTGCATTGTCCTTTGGGGTTTGCAGCCAAGTGGCACAAAAAACACAGTACAAATAGAGAAATAACTGCATTATAGACATCCCCTACACATGTCACTTGCAGACAATAATAAAGTTACTATTTGGAAAAGAGGAACACTATAAGAATATATTTACTCAATGTGTGTTTGTGATTGTGCCTGTTCAAAACATGGCTGTACAGAATGAGCAGACTGTAGGCTGCAGCTTTGTGGAGAACTGTTCATCCAAACCACACAAGTGAGTGACTGGAGTGATTTCCCACAGGAAACCAAAGACAAGCAACAAATAAAACTAGATAAAAGCATAAACCAAAAATATTGTGTTTACTTGTCCATCTATCTTTGTGAGAGTTTTAAACCATTGGATGAAATTCTGTAAGTAAAAACTCTTTGTGGACCAGGCAGCAATCACTAGAGGAAACAGTGGTAACAGAGAACAACTGTTAGCCAAAACGTGAGAACCACTCCTCCAAGCAAACTCATGTCCCCAGCAGTACACCTGCCAAGTCCGACGTGAATTGGACAAACCAGTTGAAGAACAGATGGACAAACATACAGAGATTTCTAAAATTACTAGTAAGATGACAAAAGAAAAACACAACAATATATTTAAGAATCATCTGGATTGTTTTATTGTTCTCATTTCAAACACTACTTCATAAAAAACCGACATTTCCTTCCTTCTGAGTATCCTAGGGTTATTTGAGCACATAAGATGCTTGTATAAAATTGTTACAACATGAAAAATATTACATTAATTGTAGATTCAGAACCATAAAGTCCAAAGAGATCAAGATGTACAGCTCAGAGCACAAAGAGGAAGACAATGTGGCTTTTGTTTCAAAGTGACTTTAACAGTCGTGTGCTTCACATATCGACAGCATGTGGAAGCGATTGCTAAAAGCAAGAATCAAAACCCTTATTTGCACTGCAAATCAGAAGTGACGCCAATTGTGCGTGTCATTTCTTCAAGGAATATCTATATTTCAGTGAATTAGGATTTATTACACCCAGATATGCACTGACATCTTAAAAGTGAATCAGTTAAAGTTACCAGTGTATACTTCAATCAGCAATAAGCATGATCAAGTCATTTGTCTGATGTATGAAATTCAAAGACTGGCGTATTTCACTGCTCATCAAACTGTCGCCAAATGAAATTTGGACAATGCATAGACACTAGTGTCTCAGAAAAACACCCTTTTTCAAAGACAAGTAGCACTAAGTTTTCACCTTGTACGCTAAAAAGCAGGAGCTCTTCCAGAACCATACGTTGCAGAGTTGTGTTAATCTCACAGTGATTGTTTGTTGTTGATTTGCATTAAAATAAATTCACAATTAAAAAAACAAACAAACAAACCAAGAAATACTTAAAGATTAAAATTTGATTAAGTTAACTGATTTTGAACAAGATCACATTTTAAAATTTAGCTGAAATCGACTAAGTAACAAGTTGATGGTTATGTTTGTAAGAATATCAAACATGAGATGGGCTAAAATACTTTTCCACCAGCACTTGGAACATAAAGGAAAAAAAGAACTTCTTTTTCTAATAATGCCAATTTTAAGTTGGTAAATTTATAAGTTAATATATTTGTTTTTTTGATAAAAAAAAAATAAATGTGTAGCACTGCCCTTTAAATCATTGCAGTTTGTACATAGTTATTAAATACTGTGACAAAAGAAAATATCTTAAATGTCACAAAGAGAAGGAAAACTGAAAAGAAAAGATTCTGAAATCCTATGGAGAGCCAGTTAAAAAAAATAATAGTGTTTGATCACAAATCATTGCACAGCGAATGTATCAACATATCATGTCTGGCACCTACAGAAAATAAGAGGTAGAGCTACATACAGGAATCTATAAATCCCTACAAGAGGGAAAAGACAGCTGAGTGGATACAGATCACAGAAAGAAGAACTTCAAATTTCCACGAAAGGTTATATGGCAAAGCCACACTTAATATTCAACCAGCAACCAGCAATGAGTTTAAATATAATAAATAGAGACAAAATGGGGACAACAAGAAAGATTAAAAAACAAATATAGAAATTCCAGTCTGCATGCTGTTGAATCATTTACTTCTTACCATACTCAAGCATTATCTTCTGGGTGTGTTTATGAGCATGCATCTTTAGATGGATGCTGAACAAACAATTAACATGCCCATAAATTTCAAAAATCAAGGTCCATGTGTAACTGTGCATAGATGATTTGATGATTTCAAACCTTTTGTTCATTAAAGGAGGAATCCTCTGTGCAGTACCTCCACTAATCTCAAGATTCCAGTAGTTATACCATAAAACCTTAAAAAAATTAACTACTAAACACAGTACTTAAGAAAAGAGGCTGGTTATGTTGGATATTATTAAGAAAAATAATCTGTTAAAAATGATGCAGAACTGCTTATGATATGTACAGAGTGAAAATAAAAGTGTTGTGCATGGTATAAAGCCAGCTTTATTCTCTCCCCATATTGTATCCTGGACCTCTTTGATGATTACGCATTTGTAGCTTGATTCTTGTTCCGTTATTAACATACAGATTAGTAAAATCAGCATGAAACTGTGTGACCTTGAGAAGCCCTTTTGTTTCCTGCAGGAAAATAAGCAAACGGTCAAACAGATCTTGTGTCAGCCCTTATTAAAATCCAGTACCACAAAAGTGTTTCAATGTTAAGAGAAATACTTCCAGCCATTCAGATTCAAATCCTCACATGAGGCATATTAAAACAGGTGGTATTACAGTACAAAAAAAAAGAAAGAAAAAGAATGGGTGGGTTTTCTGTGTTGTGTTGGTTCCTTCACAGGACACTTTCGGAGCCTTTCTTATAGATAAAACAGCTGTCCACAGAGTCCCGGTCTATTCGAATCTGAGGTGAACTTTTTCTGTATGAACCGCTGTCGAGACTGAAAGAAGAAGAAGAGACACAGTGGCAAAAATGCCATGTCTCATGAACTTAAAATCATACGGTATGAAATACTTGTGCATTTCCCTTTTAAATGTGATGCAAATGCCAGCTGGAAGTCACTTACTTAGCCACAGTGGGAGAAAAAAAGTACTGTTCAGCACGGTGAATGGGGGTTAAGGAAAGTCGATCGTGGAGCTCCTGGGGGGGGGGGCAGAAAATCCTTTTATAACATCAATCAATCGTAAATTTTAAATGGAGTAGCAGAAAAAAAAGAGAAAAAGAACCACTGCAAAGCTGCTTTTAGCGTTAGAATATTGTCAGTCCAAACAGGCAGGTTAGAGATGCATTGAAAACAGACAGAAAAGCATGCCGATCTTCAAAGATATTAAGTGTTATATGAATAAATGCAAGAGGACTAGCGTGACAGGAAAATGAAGCCTTTAGTTCAAGCGGCCCTTGAAGCTACAGCAAAGCAAACCCTGGCTAGTACTCACTATCCAAAGATTTATCCCCCAACATGGGCTCCTGTTCCATCATATCCATAGAGATTTTTATAGAGGGGATATTTGCATGGTAGGGGTAGTCAGACTGTGGGAGGAGGGAATGAGAACATTAACACTCATGGATTTCTTTAAGGTGGGGAACTACTGGATGCACAATAACATGATAACAATGGACTCGTGAAAACTGTATTATGCATTTCTTTGTTTTTATGGACATTTACTTACAAATTCCATTTCACTGTCAATGCTTCCCTTCTTCTTGTTTTTCTTTTTCTTGTCATCCTCTTTCTTCTTCTTGTCTTTCTCTGGGATGACGTCGTCCAGGTAGCTGAGGTCGTGTTGGGAAAAAATGCAGTCCATTGCTTTGCGGACAGCAACCAAAGCCAAAATCTGAGAAAAAAAGAGGAATAGTTTACATTAATAAATCCTTAACACCAAAATATTGAGCTCTATGTGATGCCGATTGGCTACATCAGCCTTTTCTCACCATGACAGGGAAAATGATGGCAGCAACGGTAGACTTGAGGATCCACAGGAGGGCCAAGCACAGGACCTGGATGAAGGTGAAGAGATGGATACGTCTCTGGGGAACGTGCCGCAGGTAGATCAGGTCCGGCTGGTGCTTGGCAGGCATGAGGAGCAGCTGCAGGCGATCCATAAACTAGTTCAAGCAAACAGAAAAAAAGGTCAGTTGGTCAAGGGATCAGACATGCTGCAGCCAGAAGCAGGGTAGAATTTATGTAGAATGAGCAAAGATGCAGAGATTGTGTACTTCCATATGACTTTTTATGTTTTTAGATTATGGTTGTTACTCTGAGACAGCATTACTGGGCAGTAATACATCACAATAAGGGATTACAATTTACAAAACATTATCAACATCATTAAAATAGACACCAAAAATGTTTACACTTTAACCATAAATCTCCGTACTTCAGTGTTTTTCCTAGGAAAATCTCCAAAAATGTACCACAGGATAAAGTATACCAGGTATTCCTAAATTTCCATTTTATTTAAAATATTATTGGTATTTGGCACACTTGAAAGAGTTTTTAAACAATGAAAAAACACAAATAAAAAAGAGGATTTTCCACCTTTAAAACCTAATAAATTCATTCTATTAACTTAGAATAGAATAGACTTAGACAATAGATTAAAAAGTTACCTACACTAATAAGTAAATGATGATTTTGATTCTTAAGAGC
This sequence comes from Paratilapia polleni, assembly GCA_015106735.1. NCBI lineage: Eukaryota > Metazoa > Chordata > Actinopteri > Cichliformes > Cichlidae > Paratilapia > Paratilapia polleni. Next base: position 98,732 of record VUQI01023724.1, read on the forward strand.
AGATTAAAGTATTTTAAATGTTAAGTAGACAAATTATTGTCTATTTAACATTTAACATAACATTTCTTCATTGTTAGACTGTAATTAATAGTCATTAATTAGAAATTCCATGACTACAGTTTGAGTGTCTGCTTGTTCTCTGTTTTAGTCTCTGGGCTTTCAAAGCATGTGTTAGCTTGGCAGGCTTGAGAGCCTGAAAAGAAAACAACGGGACTTCTTTAGGTTTGTGAAGACGTTTCACCTCTTACCCAAAAGGCTTCTTCCGTTCTAAAATCACTGGCGGGGAGTCCCAGGTATTTAACCCTTAGTGGGGGAGGTAGTCCCCTTGGAGGTGGTCATTACATGAGCTGAGGTGTGTATAAAGGCATGGGTCATTACCATCACTGGGGCCATTGCCCCACCGCGCTATCATGTGAGCTATTGAGGTCACCTGAGGCAAGGAGTCACCTCAAAGTCACCTGAGGTCACCTGAGGCAAGGTGTGACCTCCTTGCCTCCTCCTTATTTTATTTTTATTATTAGTCGTGCTATGTTTTTTTTAAGCATCTTGCCCAACACTGGTTAGCAGGTTGTGAACAGGGCAGAGTCACTCACCTGGACACCACTGAGTGATGCCACACCCATGTAGAGGAACACACCATAGAGCACCGGCATGGGAATGAACTGAAGAACACAGAACACAGTAAGCAATATTAATCTCTCTTGTATGAAGACAAGAAAAATGCATGTGTCAAAGCTCCCATCTTGCAAGAAACAAGACTTTTTTCTTTCTTTTTTTTTTTTTTTTTTTTTTTGCTCACAGCTT
>VUQI01023724.1:108985-127382 GCA_015106735.1 Paratilapia polleni
ACATGGTTTTCTACCATCAAAAAAAAAAAAAAAGAAATATCATGACAAATACCACGAATATACATGAAAGTGCCAGTGTTGTCCTTTGCTTAGTGACACGAGTACAAGTACATAACACACACAGCAGCTATGCTCAGTCTACATAAATTTTATAGTTACAGTAGTTGTTACTCAGTTTATACTTTACATTAGTGAGATAAGAGTTTACATAACATTTGAGAGAAGAAATAACCCAAAACAAATTATGAAAATTCCTGCTCAAGTAGCATTCTCAGTGCCTGAGTGCCTTAGTTTGCTGTCAGCTTGCTGACTTTAAGGCTCTTCTCCACTTGTGTTAGAATAGTTAGGCATTTTACCTAAAGGCTGAACCACACTTTGCATTTAACATCACCCAATAACTGTCATTTATACCATTAAAAGCTGCAGCAAAGGTTAGTCACAGTTTAAAGGTGGCTCCCTCATACAGTCCCTCATTTTATGGCTGTCTGAAACAAGGCATTTGAGTGCCTGACTCCCTAAAAGCCCACTTTCTTTTGATTGGCTCATCTAACTTCCACAAACAGAACCCAGTGCTTGTAAGCCCCTTCTCCACCGGTACAGCCGGAGCTGATGTCCACATATGGAAAGCCATGCTGACATCAGCACAGTACCAAAGTAGAAAAAAAAGAAATGTTGGACAAGCCATTGGACAAAGCATAATAGGAAAGAGATGATGCAGGAGGATTTTCATTTTCATGTCTCAAGTACTGTATATGTTCATGTAACACACTTAATAGATTTAACAGATTTATGTGCAGCAACATTGTTAATTTGGATTAGGTCGTGTGGATTGACAGCGGACCTCTTGTCTGAGGAGGGCAGGGACTTTGGTGGCTCTATCCTGATGTCAGGGTCCCACTCGCCAGGGGGCAGGACGATGACCTCATCCAGGAATTCCTCAATACCAGCCACCAGGTCCTGCCTGTCCTTTGCTTTATAGGCGATATCATGGAACACCTGCCAGCAAACAAACATATAAGTGGATCATTAGTAATCAAACGATTCACAGTGTAACATAACCCTAAAAAGTAGCATAACAAAATGTCCAACTATAATGAGTCACTGGCCAACCCAGCCCACACACTTTTGATTACTGGAACATAGAGTGCAGCATGCCAATGAAATGGAAATCATGCCAACCTCACCACTGTAAGACTTTTCAGCTCTTTCACCATGTACCCAAATAATGCATCAATATCTGTTTGTCTCAGAACTACTGGAACAGGCAAGTAGAGTACTACTATGAGGTGATGACTCAAAAACGCAAACATCTGATAACAGCTGACAAAGCTGTTACGGGTGGGCCGAGAGGGTAAAGTTTAACTTGAGGAAATCCTGGAAAAACAATTCCTATCTAACCGTGTTGACTTGAGAGATATGTTGGGAAGAGCTGAGGCCTGTGGGAAATTGCAAACCAGGTGATCTCAGGATTAAGAACGTTATGAGCTATTAGCTAACATTCCTGACAACCCGGACAAGTTAAGCCGGGAGTGAAGATACACACCAGACACACAGAGCAGTTTAATCGCAGAGCGAGTACAAAGGGCATTAATGAAGTGAAATGAAGGACATTGTCAGTCATTTTTATTGCATATAGTCTGATTATGCCAAAACAAATTTGGCTCACACATCTTCAACACAGAGATTAACAATTAAGCTATAAATTGGCCAATGCCAACCGGACTGGGCCGGCCAACTGCTGAGATGATTAAGCAATATCTGGAGATTTGATTCGGCTCTAACTGCAGATGGCAACGAGAAGGGTTAACACTACTTTAATAAATGGAACTGGACAACCTCGATGGATTACTTCACTGTACGGGGGATTTTTATTCCAAAAGACGACCATTATCTGAGGTTCGCAACTAGTCGGGGTTTCATTGGTCCAACCGAAGTTTAAAGAAAATGAACTCTATTGTGTTAAAATCATAAAATTCAAGTGGTCTGTCAGTCCCCATGATACAAACAAACCTCATTAACTTTAATTAATATTAATTGTGGGCCCAAATGGCTAAGATCATTTCAAATTTTCCTCTGCAAGAGTAAATGTGTTCAAAAATGGAGAAAGTAGACCAACAAATATGAAGTCATAAAATACCTCGTCTGACATCAGGGTAGCAATGGCTCTTCCTATCTCATGGTAGGACTTAGCTTTGCCTTTGGGGCCCAACAGGACAAAGAGAAATCTAAGTAACGGCAAGAAAATGAGATGTTACAAAGTCAGAATCTAACGGTTTCTGATAAATGTTTAAAATCTGCAACTTCAACCTGAATGACTTTGCAGTTGATGCCTTACCTTGTGGGCACAGGGACCTCAGTGAGTGCCCCAAGCATGACAGCCTGCTGCAGACGAACAAAAGCCACAAAGGGGGTTTCCAGGAAATCCACCTCTCCAACCAGCACATTTGAAGCCTCGGCATCGCGGGGCAATTTCTTCATGAACTTATTCTTCAGCTGTAAGGATAAAGGGATCAGGGCAGAGCAGGGTAAGAAATGAACAAAACTCACATGCAGGGAGATGATTAACTAAGGCCTTGGTGTAATGACACAAAAAAACAGACCATTTTGACAAATGTACAGTTTCATTAACAGCTGCTGCTTGAAGATGATTTCAGTTACAGTTTAACTGCTTCGGTGATCTATCTGCAGAGAATTTCTCACAATACAGCCAATTTACAGGTATCATGAGTGGAAGCTATGGTAAATAACAGAAACTCACACAGCAAAGAATGCCAGGTGTCGTATTTATCAGTATGTGAGGCTCACAAGCTCAAGCATGTGCACAGCTCAAGATATGCCCTTGCCGAGTGCTGCTTTGTGAATGGAAAGCCAACGTCTCAACAGCCATATGACTTCACGCAATAAACTGAAGAGACATACAAACATATTACCTGATCCTTCTCTGGTTTGTCAGAGAAGTCGCTCAGGCTGTTGGAGGTGAGGTTTCGGTGAGTAGTAGTTGGGCTACCTGCAGAGAGCGGAGATACTGTCAGGATCAAAGAGGATGGGCAAGAATGCAGAGCTTAAAATGAGACATTTCTGGCTGAGGAGGAAGATGAGTCAGAGAAAACAAAGGCACGGAGAAATTACATGAAAAGAGCCAGAAACCTCAGAAACAAGCTAAATGTGACAGGGTTTAAGACTTAGGAAAAATGCCAGATGGTGAGAGAGGACAGAGTGTGATGGATGACCATCTTAGGTTCACTGCATATACATGTTAGTAGCTGCTTAGGCAATGATTGGCAAATGAGTGAGAATGTAAACTTTAGAACTCAGCTTGATATGCTTCATTTACCCATCCACTGTTACTGACAATGCTGGAGAACAGAGTCTATAACTGTTTAACTTTTAGTTGCCAAATAAATATTTAGCTATGTCCAGCACATTAATATGTTCCCACATTCATTTGCTGAATAAACACGTCAAGCTTTTTAACACAATGGACCAAACGAAACTTCAACACTATTGCATTTTTTTGCCCTCTCTATTCATATTTGTGTATCTCCATGCATGCTAGTTTTCCATGGAACTACATTCCAACAATGCTGCTTTCAGCTGGAGGGCTATGACCTCACTTACAGAGGTATCCCATGCTGGAGCTCCTCATGACCTCACATGGTTCCTCTGAGTCTTGTGGGCTTAAACAAGGCACAGGGTGCTCGAGAGGGTTGCGTGCTGTCCCACCCCAGATGCAGGAAGCCAGAGAAAGCGCAGACCCCTCCCCTCATGAGAGGGGTGGAAAAAAGGGAAAAAAGAGGGGTAAAGAAAAGTACAGCAAAGATGGGGGTAAACGGGAAGGAAAAGTGACAAGTTTGTATTAGAAAAAGAAAAGTCTACAACAGTAGATGAACAGAAGAAACACAGTAAGAATGAGGTGAAAGTGTTTGGGTTAAAAAGGGGAAAAAACTTTTTGCATTACCATTCTCCTGGTTAGAAAACAGCCTACTTGCACTGGAAACACTCTTGCCAATATCTGCAAGAGAGCGCAAGTTGGACTTCTTGGTCTGGTGACGATGCTTCCTCAGCAGTGTGTATGTTACCTTCTCCTTCAGGTCAGCCTTCAACTGACCGCTCTCAATCTGGTTGTCAGTGATCATTTCTGTTAGAGGGACAGATTGAAGTTCAAGAATAAGTAGTCATCAGGTTCTTCAAAACCTTCAGGAGTGCTTTAGGGCTAGTCGACCCCACTTACCGACAACCTGAGGCAGTGTGGAGGCCTCCAGATCCAGCATGATCGTGCCCTTCTCGATGAACGTTTTCAGTTCCATCAAGCTATGTAAGGACAGCGTGGCCACATGAGGCTTACTCCAGCGCTCGCCTCCCTTCTCCACCTTCTCCTCAAACTTGATCCATCTGATCAGAGCGGGAGAAAAGACACAGAAGCAAAATATTTATAAACCATACTGGAGTTGTGTAACTGACATTGCTCACATGCTCTCTTCTCTCTTTCCGACGGTTTCCTGAAAAGTTAAGGTCACAATCAAAGGTAACAGTGGCTTTATAAGTTTAGAAACAAATAAAGGCAGCAAACAAATGGCGACAACATGGATTTTCTCCTCTTTACAAAATAACAGCGTAGTGTTTTGAACTAGTCACAGTTCACAAGGCATGAATGTGGGATGCAGAAGAGCGTAGAAATAAAAAATAAATCACTAGGCTTGAGAAAGTGCACTGTACACTTGAATGGCGACAGCCTTCCGCAACTTTCAGGCCACACATTGTTCAGAAACAAGACTTTATTACCATGGATACGCTCTGCCTTGAAGGTGAGGCTCAGGACAAGGACTGTTTTTAATAATAATGCCTCACATGTCACCACTACAAAGAGCCGTTCTCCCGAGGCCAGAGGATGGAGTTTCCTCTAGGGATAGAGTATCTCTCTGGCTGTGGTCCACGCGTCTGTGACCAGCCGTATTGCTGGAAGAAGAGCCTGGCTACAGAGACAATGTAAGCCTCAAGGAATTCACTTACACGTCCTTCCATGTAATCTCAATTCTCTTTTCACAAAACAAGACAAAGAACCAGAAAAACACAACAGCTTGTCAACTCCTTATTATTGTGTCCATGGTACTCTAAGAATGCTCTGTAAAAAAAGCCTTACACAATACTTGTATCGGTGTGAAAATATAAAAAAGGTGCTAAGATTTTCTTATTGGAGACAACTAAAACAAGAAGTGCTTTCCTAATAGAAAGCATCATTCTATTAGGCATCATTCAATCTTTTTCTGGCATTTCTTATCATTTCTATGCCGATGACATTCAGCTGTATATGTCTTTTAAGCCTCATCGGCTGGATATGCTGTCCACCCTAGCTGACTGTTTATCCCAGATAAGTGACTGGCTCTCCAACAATTACCTTGCTTTAAATTCAAACAAGACTGAGGCCATCATTATTGCTCCTCCTGGAATACATTCAAGAATCAGTCAAGTGATTGCTTTTTTTTGCTCATCTGCGAAGTCCAGCGTTCGTAATCTTGGTGTAATATTTGATTCTTCTCTGGGCTTTGATTCACATGTAAAATCTATTTCACCTTCCTGTTTCTTTCATTTTCGGAACATTTCTAAATTGTGAACTATAGTCTTCTCCTCTGAACTAGAGAAAACTGTTCATGCATTTGCATCGTTGCACCTAGATTATTGTAATGCCCTGTTTACTGGTTTAGATAAATCATCACTTTCACGCCTCCAAGCAATACAAAATGCTGCTTACATTGGGTCCCAGTTGATTTTCGAATTAGTTTTAAAACTCTCATACTTTTATGCAAAGCACTAAATGGACACGCTCCAGACTATCTCAACTTCTTGTTAAACACACTGCTGCTCGCAGTTTTCGTTTGCAAGTTAAAAATTTATTAGTTGTCCCTCATACAAGATTGAAGACTAGGGGGGACACAGCCTTTCAGTCTGTGGCACCACAACTTTGGAACAGTCAACCACTCCAGCTCTGTTTAGCCTGTTTAACCAGGCCTTCTGTTGAGATTCTTTTGTTATTACTGTTTTTATTATCTGTTTTTTATTCTGTTTTTAACATTATTTTGTATTGCTATTAACTGTGCTTAAATTTTTTATTACATTTTATTGTGATTATTCCTCATTTTTATTGTTTTGATTGTATAGCGCTTTGATTGTACGTCTGTAAAAAGAGCTCTATAAATAAACTTTACTTACTTAATAGATCCTGATCCTGGACTATATAGTAGGTGATTATTGGGGAAAAAAAACCAACTGAGAGATACTATATTAGTGAACCATAAGGTAATGGTTATTTCATAATTATTTATATATCAGTTATATTGCGCTACATTGGACAAAGGAATAGTAAGTAATTGTGAAGTAATGCTGAAGTAATAAGGTACTACTACATAACTAGTTAGAAAGTAATGCTAAACAACTCATTAACTATCAGATCATTCCTGATTCATTCATTCGTAACTAAGCAAGCTGCTGTCTGTTTTGTGAACAGGAGTAAGCAAGTTTTTTCCTACTTACTCAGCAGTACTGCTGTGAATGGGGTAAATAGGTCAAATCAGAGGAGTTCAGGTGTAAGATAAGATCAACTTTACTGACAGTCTTCCAGGAACATTTAAAAATAGTCATCCTACATCACTGCATTGATTTACTAGAGAATAAAAATTAGCATGACACAGTTAAAGTGCTAATGACTGGTAGGTTCTTATTTTTAACCTTCCAAAGTCCTTGGTCTTCAGCTGAACACAATGCTTGCTTAACTGTGTAGAATAACTGTTGATCCCTGAGACCAAAAGGACCCTTTCACTGACATGAATTTAACTTTTCATCTGGAATATTAAAACTATGCTTCTTCTATTAAAATGAACAAAGAAAAGACAAACAGGCCACAGGTGGACTAACAGAAGTATGTCAAATCCTCTATGGACAGGAACACTGAAGAGTTTAGTGATTCCGCAAATAGATGCCAAAAGTTCACGTGTTCCTGTATCCTTAAGTCTTGTTCTGATCATGTGGGAGTTGCTGCCTTTTCCGGGTCTCACAGAGCAGGTACTACAGAGCTCAATCAGATAAGAGTAGACTGGGAGTTCACTGGGGTACTGCCTATTTCCCTACACACACAAAACATGATTATTTATAAGGGATTGTGTTCCATTCACGGGATTGTGAGCCACTTCCCATGGCTCTTAAAGTGAAATGGGGGGGGCTGATAAGCTGAAAGCACACTCGGCTCAGCGGCTCACCTGGCAGTTTCCTTCCACTCCATCTCCTGCCCGTCCACTTCCAGCAGCTCGTCCAGCTCAGTGAAGAGCTGGGGAGGTGGTGGGCTATCGTCCTCCTCTCCCAGGATAAACCGGATTCTCTCAGCGGGAGAAACTGCAGGCAGAAAGAGAAAGTCAGAGAAAAACCAATCAATCCCTTCATTTATGCTAAGGTCCAATTACAGCCTTCAAGCTTCCTGTGTAGGAGATAAGAAACTGCAGCTGCAGAGTTGTACATAGAATACAAAGTTCAAATGGCCGATTGCTCTGACAATCACACATCTCTCAGACGTGAAGCAAAATGAGAACACAGTGTTTCCTAAAAGCTTGAGCCCACGAGATACTGCTGTGTATTGCTGCACAAAAGGCTCTTCTCCTCTGGAATTGCTCACACATCAGCTGCCACTGGTAGAGAAACATCAGTGGTTTTAATCACTATTCCAAATAGCTGCAGTCTGATTGACTGAAGTATGCGTTTGAGCAATCCAGGTATCTTTGGTTGTTTGTCTTTTGGGCATGTTGATCCGCAAATAAAGTAAAAATATGCGACTCCCGTGAAAAGAGCAGCGTTATCTTGGCTGGAAGGAAATGCTCTGGCAACACACCCACTTGAGGAAAAGTTTTTTAGTAGAATACATTTTACTTCCTTCTGAGAAAAGTTACCAAGATTTTTTTATTAGCACACTGATCAGTGAATATTGATAACTTTCACTAAATTTTTATCTTCCACTTGTTCTTCCTGTTCAGAAACATGAACATTGTGAGAGACTATGATGCCAAAAGAGAAGGGGATGTGACAGGACCTCCACAGTAGGATAGTCTAGGCATATATATTTTTACTTTAAAAAAATCTTTTTTAATTATATAACTAGTGTTTTTATATTTAAGTTTTGAACTTGTTCTTAAGCAAAAATAAAGCAGTAATCTGTATGTTTATCCTGACAAAATGAGACTTCGGAAGAACTACTTGCTCTGGTTCACACTTCTACGAAAGTTGTGCAACCATGAAGTGACAAAGTGGAGGTCAAGTGGCATGACACAAGAGTCTATTTATGGAGGTGTCTTGATTTGCTGTTCCAGTCAGGATTCTGCAGGTTGATAGCTTAAGAACCTAACAACGCCTATAACCTTTTAATCCTGAAACAGCGCACCAAAGCTTAATTTAGGTTGGTTGTTTTTAAAAATAGCGCCGCTGGGAACAGTTCTAATATAGAGAGCACATCTAATAATAGTCTATGTGAAGGCCAAGATCAATGTCTCGAAAGTGCATGAAACACCTTCAGGATCCCATCTTGTTTATGGGTATGACTGTTCAGTGGATCCAGCAAGGATGCAAAGCCAAAACACAGGAGATCCTCATGCCCACAGGACCTTTGTGCTGTCCTTTTGCAAATATGACTTACTGACGCCATGTGGTGTACACAACACTCTTCACATCTTACGTTTCACAACTAGTGTTATCAATGAAAACCAGGCCTTTGTTGTGATTACACACAACTTTTAAGTGGTCTGCTTCGGATTTAGATAGAGGGCAAAACATCAGAAAATCCAACAAGTAGAGGGCCTCTGTATGCACTTAGGTCTGCCAGTGTGTGTGCTTTGAACTGGGGTTTTAGTTGTCTGGGATGTTTCCAGCCTACCCACATATGACCAATCTCATTATACTGTATGTTCATGTACTGCTATAGCACAACCCCCAAAATCAACCACTACTTTGACATTTGCACACATCAGTTGGCAACTGCCAATCCGGATCCCGTAATGCAGTTTACTCTACAGGAAAAAAAAATGTTTATCCCAGCGGTAGCTCATCACACAGTAGGGTCTGCCCTCTTATTCAACCTTACAAGAATCTTTGTATTGAGATCTTCTACAGAGATACAGTAGGATGGGAAAGTGGGAGTTTGTTTATGTGTGCATGTGTGTGTGTGTGTGTTAGAGGGAGCATTTAAAAAGGGATTCGGTTTAAAATCTGCTTCTGTGTTTAGTTTGTTTCCACTGCAGTCCCGCTGCCCACTGATTTACAGACTGACATTAATTCTATGGATCAACAGCCAGCAGTACTGTTTGCTTTTACAAGTCCTCAAAGATTTAAATCCAAATGGGCTTTATATGTAATACTAATGGCTACTTGGTGTACTGCCATTAAGCTGGCAATACTGACCAAATACACAATTTCCACTGCCACTGTTCTGAGTTTATGTCACAATCCTGTTATTGCAGGCCAAGGAGGATAAGTAGCAGCAATCTTTCGTTTTTATCACGACACATAAAATCTTTTTAGTGGCTGAGTTGTTGAGAATGACAGCCTCAGCAAGGCATTAAATTCATTTTCAGATGGGAAAAATACCACCACAGTACATGTCTATCTGAAAATGGTGTAACCAAAGGAAGTCATTTCACTAATACTTACTCCAAAGCCACGCTCAAATACAATTAACTTTACTCTCACACAAGTTTATTGTCTTGTTGCTGCAGTCTTATTGAATACAACTCTTGATATTGCTGCCCCTCTGAAAAAGAGAGCAAAGAGAGAGTGAAGAGAGCTCCTCTCTACAACGATGCCTTTTAAGCAAAGATCGGGAATACTAGAAAGAACATAATGGATAGTTTTCACCTTATATATTCTTCTATATATCTACAAAGCCAGAAGACACAAAACAGTTAATTAAACTACTAGAGCAGACTACGTCTTAAAGACATAAGGGCCTGGATGACAAGTATTTTTCTACCTCTAAATTCAGACAAACCTGAAGCTATTGTATTCAGCCCTACAGATCTAAGAAATACAGTATGGTGTCTAACCAGACTTACTTACTCTGGATGGAACTACCTTGGACTCCAGTACTACTGTGAGTGAACTTGGGGTCCTTTATGATCAGAATAACTCGCACAGTAAACAAATTTCCAGGACCGCCTTCTTTTATCTTCTCACTATCACTAAAATCACTAGAAACATCCTATCTCTGTGATGATGAAAAACTAGTCCATGTGTTTATTACTTCCAGGCTGGACTATTGTAATTCCGTATTCTCAGGATGTCCTAATAGCGCTACTAGCTGGGGCTAGAAAGACCGATCATATTTCTCCTATCTTGGGTAGTCTTTGTTGGCTCCCTGTTAAATCCAGAATTGAATATAAAACTCTTCTCCAGAGTCCTGAATAATCAGGCCCCATTATACCATAAAGACCTCATAGTACCTTATTATCCCAAGAGAGCACTTCGCTCTCAGACTGCAGGCTTATTTGCGGTTCCTAGAGATTCCAAAAGTATAATGAGAGGCAGAGCCTTCAGCTGTCAGGCTTCTCTCCTGTGGAACCAGCTCCCAGTTTGGGTTTAGGAGACAGACTCCTTCTCTACTTTTAAGATTAGACTTCAAACATTTTTTTTTTTTTTTTTTGATAGAAGTTACATTCATTAGTTTTGCTGCTGCAGGCCGAGGCTGCAGGGAGACCTCACATGATGCAGTTAGCAACTCTCCTCTACTCTCTTCTTCCCTTGAATTTTATGGTGCCACTGCATATCATTAACTTTGTGTCTTCTCTCTCCTTGTGCCTTTCTGCGGGCGTCTCTAGCTCTGGAGCTGCGTGTTCATGATCTGCTGTTACTTGCCTTACTAATGTGCCAAGTGTTTCTTGTTATATTGTTTGTTATTTGCCACCTCTCTATGCTCCTCTTTTCATTTTCTCCACACCCCAACCGGCTGTGGCAGACGGATTCTCCCTGAGGCTGGTTCTGCTGGAGGTCTCTTTCGGTTTAAAAGAACTGTTGGAATTTCTCTCTATAATATTTGAAATGTCGTGGCGTTAGTTACTATGTGGAGTGTCCTGAAATGACAGGTTGTAATTTGGTGCTGCATAAATAAAACTGGGTTGAACCTGAATAAGTTTTATCCAGCAGTAACTAGTTACAAAGCTCCTATTAATTGAAAAAAGTACATTATCTAATTGCTTTTTTAAGATATATTTGTCCATCCACTACCTTATATCACAAGTCTGCGAATATTAGCAAAGCAACAAATTGATAACAAATCATTCTACTGTACATATATTAGCTTGATTAGCTGATATTAGCTTTTGAAGTGTTTACCTACAGTCTGTGGAAATGTAAACAAACAATGCATGACTCAGAGAGTAATCAGGCCGGGACTGTGACATCTAGATAGAGAGATTAATGCGAGCAAAGCTCCTCTCATATCGTGGCACCTTTGGATGACTAAGCACTCAGGCTGGTTTACACCCGAGCAGAAGGTGTAACAGAGGATTACAGCATCAGAGGAGATTATTCAAGTGGGTGGCTGTTGTGGGAGTCTGTGAAAAGGCAGCTTGACGTTACGCCGGCAAAACCAAGAAAGTTACAACTTTAGGTTGTAAACAAATCAAAACAAAGTGTGGAAAATCCTTCCCACTGTATTCGATCACGCTTTATTCACCCACTCACAGAGATTCCTTCAGACTCTCTCCTGATGCTTGATAATGCAGCCTGACCCCGAGTAGTGCATTTAATCTTTACATTTCCAATCCATTTTCAAGCATCTGGTTTTTTTAATCATTGTACCCAAGTACACTTTTACTCGCAGCAAAGTGTATCAACCTGATGCCCGGTACGAGCTCACTTTGTGTCCTGAATCAGTGACCATGACGAAAGGAGGCATATAGGGAGGTAACAATTCACAGACTAGTCCTTTGTTGAATCAGTAAATCTGTATCTGTGGTAAGTTTTTCAAACTAAGGGATTTGTACTCTGTGGTTACTCAATTGATTCATTGTTCCTCCTCTGTCTTACAAAGAATTCTGGCATGCCTCGCAGTTTCCTGGTTTATCTGCTATCCCAGTATGACTGATCAAAGGGTGTCGCTCCAAATCATCCTCTCACTGCATTCACCTTTACCACTATTACATGTCCACACAAGGTGGCTATTGTTGCTATAAAAACGAAACTCTCTTCACTGTCTTTGAACTTCTGTTTGATTCTATCCTTTGAAATGGTTATGCAACAGGTGGTTTCGATGTGAGGGGCTGGAGCCTCTGACCTATTATGCTTTTCCTTGTTTTCAGCCATATATTTCAAACGTTTTTTTTTTTTTGTTCTACTCTTGGCTCTGCATGATGTCAGAAAGAGGGCAAAAACAGCGCCCACCCACCCACTGTTCAAAAATTACAATTACGAGGGGAAGCCATTCAGAAGGAAGCTGACCTAAAGAGTGGCGGCCTTAAAGGGAGAGGAGCTAAATCAGCTTGCTTCACACACACTGGATGAACTGAGGGGGCTTCACCAGTGCCCAGTATAAGATAAATAAGGATTATTTTGAACCGTGAATCATGTAAAGAAACTCTCTGGAGTCCCAGGTGTAAAATATGGAGCTGAAAATGAGCACAATAATTGCCCTTTAAGGCTTCATCTGAACTTTAAATATCAGTGGAATTACCAGTTTACCTTGATCCTGTCAGCCTTTGTGGCACTGCTGTCATTGTTCACACATGCCCCGATGAGTTAAGAGGTAAATCCCCTGCCGTTCCTCCTGCTCGTTCGGCTGATACCTTCTATGTTACCTCCACATGCAGGAAATACACCCTCTTATTATGCCAGTTTCCAGGCAGAGTCATTTTATGGTGAATTCCAGTAATTATAATTACATGTCTTGCTAATACTAGTTGTAATGTTTTGGGGCTCTAAAAAAAAAAAAAAACGCACCCACCCAAGAGGCTTGTGTGGAGCTACAACATGGGGCTCTTCATTACAATCACATATATTTACTGTACACTGATGCTAAATCACAATGTTGCCTTTAAGGACTGTGGGTTTAATTCTTTCCCACCCGTGTTACCAAAATCAAAAACGTCTCTTCTTATGCATTAAGCGTGATGTCTGTCTGTTATAATTCCTCCTGCTGTAGAAAACAATCAGGAGATTAATGGTTCAACCATGCCACTTTTCTAAGCCTCTCTATAGGGACAGACATCTGCTGTATTTTCCCTATAGCAGCAGGAAGATTAGGATGCTGACAAAAATCTTCATATCCTTCTTTATGTATGCTGACATCATATTGGTCCTCCTTGTCGTTCAGACTTATTTATCTTGTTTAACATCTCTATATCTTGCTGAACCTTCTGTTTTACCACTTAGCTTCTGAGAATCCTTTCCCACAAATCTCAGAGTGCTGCGATAATCATCAAGGTAACAGATAATACCCCCCTTTATGTTTACTTTACACACATTAAGCCATTCCAGCATCATTTTCAGATTAGTACTCAGCATGTTCCCATTCTCCTGCTCAATTTATTCTGTTGAGTGTAGGTTTCTGCTTGAAGAGAGTTCCCAACCCGGCCCTCCTTGCTCTACCTCCTTGACTATGCAAGCGCTGATATCCTGTAGGCTGTAATTTGCAGAGTGCTGCTGGACTTCATCCAGCTGACTTAACAAGCATCCTAGGAGTGATTTTATCCATCACTCCCATAAGTGATTTTATGCATGCTGGCTGTTTTTGCTAAGCATCGCATTAGTGTCACCAGGACTCACTGAGAGGTTTGAGGATGTTCACGTCTGCATACTCCCCATCCGACTTGGACCCTTCAGTGCTCTGTTCGGCCCGTTCCCGCTTCTCCTTGTGGCTAGACTTGCGTCTGTGGCGTCTCCTCCGGTGGTAGCTCTTGGGAACGTGCACACCAATGTACACAGTGTGGTGACCTGTCGTGACACAACACGATACAGGGAATGCAGATCAGATTGCATTCACGGTTGAAAAGGAAATCACATTCATCCTGAAAGCTGGCAGAACAAAAACAATGGGTCTGGGGTGATGTGGAGTGAAATGTTTGTTTTATGTTTTATTTTCTGAGGTTGAAACTGTTCTATTTCCCTGGTAGGCTCAAATCAAATAAAAAAAATTAAATAAATGCCAACTACTTCCTACACAGAGGCTACACAGAGGCTCATACAGGAAATGATGATTTAATGTCTCCGGGAAGTAATTAGAAAGAATAGTGGGTGTGAGAAGACTGGGATTAACTGACCCGGTTAGTGATGCAGTTCTCTTCAATCATGTATTTCATAAACATGTCTCGTAGGGTTAAATGACATCTTTCATACTTGATGCTGGTTAGTGTTGTTTTCTTGTAGAAACCGAAGCACAACTGAGGTGACATAATCCCCAAGCATTTCACTTTGCGTTCTTCTAAAAGTGGCGGTTTGTGAAGTATGTGGACGTGTCAGTAAATTCATTTGGGCGTCTCCAAATGACGGATTCTTTTGTGGCTTTAGCTGACAGCCAGCACTGGACAGGGTAAGAACACTTGAAGAGACATCTTCCTATATAGAAATGTTAGCCAAAGTGGATAATATTTATCCTATATGTCTAATTATGTGCCGAAGCTACGAAGGGGAAAAAAGAAAATGCCTATTTTCACATTTACACAGGGCTGCATAGAATATGTGTGAAAAGACAATTTTCACATTTCACATTTGCATTAAGCTTTCGCAGATAAAGCTAAAGATAATGGGCCAAAATGTATCACTCATCTTTACCTTCCACTTCCTCTTCATCACAGACATGTTTGACAAACGATGCTCCTCTGTCCAAGACCGCTTCATCCTCCACTCTAAAAGCCACAAGAAAAAAAGTGTTACATAAGGATCACCACATGGGCCATGATGGGTTATGCTTGCAACAATGTTTGTTCTTCATAACTTTTTCTTTATTTGCCATATATCCCACAAAGAACAGTTTGTACAGTATCTGAAACACTAAAAAATACTGTATTTAAACTTCAAATCCTTGAGCGACTAACTAAATAACTAACTGATGTCATATTTTTATGCTAATGCCACTTTTATGTCCAGTAGAGTGAAATTCATGTTGCCATGAAACACAATCCTGAAAAAGATTCAGCAGCTTCTTATTCAGCTTTGGTATTTTATTGGATATCAGAAAAACAAGCCATTTGGAACCTACAAACGATGTGCTTTAGCTACCTTTAGTTAGATATACAGTACTGTGCAGAAGTCTTGAGCCACCCATCATTTCTTCATATTTTGTTTCTAAGGATCCAGACTTTCTTGTAATTTTTACATTGGTCTTGAACGATAGTTCTCCAGGCTTTCTGAAGGTCTTTCAAAGTTTTTCTTTGGACATTGGCTGCTTTTTCACTCATTTTCAGTCCACTCCTTGTACCTGACTGTTTTCAGAGGAATGTTTTCTTTGTTTATTAAGCCACTTAACACTGACCTATGAATCATTCAAGCATAAAAAAGCTCCTAACTCAAAGGATGAACTGGTGTTGTGTCTACACATAAGAGACAACTTAGAAAAGAACTTTAAATTGTATCTTTAGGCACTTTGTTACTAGCAACTTGTTGCAAACACACATTCATTTGTTCCAATTTCTTGCATAAAATTTTATTTTTGCACCAACAAGGTGATTCCCAAAGAGCTATTAGCTGAAAACTTGGCATATCTCAGCGTGGTGTGCCGTGTGTCCTTAAAAAATTTGAGGAAACTGGACAAGTAGGGGACAAAAGAAGAACTGGTAGGCATAATAAAACTATCTACAGCGGATGAACAGTATCTGAAAGTAGTGTCCTTAAAAAATAGGAAACAATCCAGCGAAGACCTGACACAGGACCTGAGAGATGCATCTGCCCCTTCAGTTGATCCATCTACTGTTCACTGAAGCTTCATCAGAAATGGTCTCAGTGGAAGGGTGGCTGTCAAGAAGCCATTCTTCAAGAAGGGAAATGGGGAGAAAAGGCTGAGGTATGCTGAATTACACAAGAGCTGGACCGAAAATCAGTGGCAGCAGGTCTTATGGAGTCATGGATCCAAATTTGAAATTTTTGTTTAAAATTCCCATCAATGTGTACTGAGATCAGGACAGAGGTGCAACAGTGACTGTCTACAGCCATCCACCATGCAATACCATTTGGAAAGCAACTGATTGGGAACGGTTTCATTTTTCAGCATGACAATGATCCCAAACACAGTGCCAATGCAGTAAAAGCATACCTGGATAGAAAAACACACAATGGAACACTATCAGCAATGGACTGGCCTCCCCAGAGCCCGGACCTCAACATTATTGAAGCACTGTGGGATCATCTTGACAGAGAACAGAACAAAAGGCAGCCAACATCCAAAGAAGAGCTTTGAATGTCCTTCAAGAAGCCTGAAGAACTATTCCTGAAGACAAGAAAGCTTGTCTAAGAGACTTCAGGCTATGTTGAAGAATAAAGGTGGTCACACCAAATATTGATTTTCAAGCTCGTTAAAATTGTACAAACTCTGTTTTTGTCTTATATACTGTATTTCCATTTATGTTTTCATATGTTTTTTTTAAAAACTGATGCACCTATTTTCCATTTTCCTAGCAAAATATAAAGAAATGAGGGATGGAGACTACAGTACTTTTGCACTGCACTATAAATAAAATAAAAAAATGTGCTCTATGATTCACCCTGCCTTTAAAATGCAGTGGGATTTGTGACGTTACTTCATACATATGACTAAAATGTCACCTAAACTGCTGCTGCTTACAAAACACATGAGCGGACCTGCATGACCAGTCATTTTTGACATGCAGGGGCATCTTCACCACACAGAGGTCATTAGGTTTACTTCCAGATCAGAGACATCTTCCCAAACATTGCAACCTTGAGTTTCCTTTGATTGTGCAGCCTCAACTTTTTTTGAAAGTTGGAAGGAATGTGACTCACACAGTCAAGCAAAGAGTAGACTAATCCAGGCTATGAAAGGAGATTTAGTGCACATCATGTTGAGAGCATGCTCTTGTCCAAAGCACTAGTGAGGATGTGCAAATCTTGTCTGTATATAGGAAAGAATACACCTAATTCCTACTATAAAAAGGAAAAAAACAGGCTACTATTATATTCCACTGTGCAAAGCTCTAAATTTTTACTTAGCCTGTGCCCGTGTGTCAGTTTACTGCATCAAATTGCAGTCAAACTAAATATGCATGTCACTATCAAATTAGGAGTTTTTCTGCTTTGGAAATTGCTTTACCGCAGTAGTCTTGCCCAACAACAACAAAAAAAAATATTTGCTATAGGATGCGTATCAAGAATGTCAATAAACACATGAACAGTTTCTATTCGCTACTGAACAATCTGAGGCTGAGGGTGACACAGCGCAGAGGGGTCGGGAGCAGTGCGCAAAACCGCTAAATAAACAAAGTCAGGAAGGATACAACGTGTTCCTCTGATTGCACTCCGAGCTCATCTGAATCTCCCCAGTGGATATGATCTCTGGCCTTAAGAATGATAGGAGCATAATGCTGATAACAGATGCAATGTGGTGCAGCCAGCTCCAAGATCAAACAACTTTTTAGGAGTGGGTGGGTTTATACCAGCTTTATCTATCCACAAAGCCATATGACACAAACCAATTAATTAAACTACAGGCATGTCTTAAAGACATAAAGGCCTGGGTGACCTCTAATTTCCTACTAATAAATTCAGATAAAACTGAGGTTATTGTACTCTGCCCTAAAATTCTTAGAAACATGGTGTCTAACCACATATTTACTCTGGATGGCATTACCTTGGCCTCCAGTAACACTGTGAGGAATCTTGGACTCATTTTTGACCAGGATATGTCCTTCAATGTGCACATTAAACAAATATGTAGGACTGGTTTCTTACATTTGTGCAGTATCTCCAAAATTAGAGGCATCCTGTCTCAGAGTGATGCTGAAAAACTAGTTCATGCATGTATTACTTCTAGGCTGGACTATTGTAATTCATTATTATCAGGTTGTTCTAAAAGCTCCCTGAAAAGCCTTCAGTTAATCCAGAATGCTGCAGTGAGAGTACTGACAGGGACTAGAAAGAGAGACCATATTTCTCCCATATTAGCTTCTCTTCACTGGCTCCCTGTTAAATCCAGAACTGAATTTAAAATTCTTCTCCTTACATTCAAAGTCTTGAATAATCAGGCTCCATTATATCTTAAAGACCTCATAGTACCATATTATCCCAATAGAGCACTTCACTCTCAGACTGCAGGCTTACTTGTGGTTCCTAGGGTATTTAAAAGTAGAATGGGAGGCAGAGCCTTCAGCTTTCAGGCCCCTCTCCTGTGGAACCAGCTCCTAGTTTGGATTCAGGAGACAGACAC
>VUQI01023728.1:5719-23948 GCA_015106735.1 Paratilapia polleni
ATTTTATGAGCTTTTTTTTTTTTTTTTTTTTTTTTTTTTAGCTGAAATGAACCTAAAATGTTAAGGTCCTGGCCTCAATCAAAATGAGGCAGGTAAGAGACGGACAGCAGCTTGCTGGAGCTAAAATCCTTGTCCTGACATAAACACTAGCAGAGCAGGGGACTGCTGAAGAAGAAAGAAAGGAGGATAACAAAGTGGTTTCAAACTGTAGCTTCTCTTAAGGAAGGAAGAGTATATACTGAGGGGGTTAGGATTCATTATAAGGTGTAAGGAGCAGGAGCACATGTAGACAAGTATAGTAGAGAGTGAGACAAACTAAGTGTGAGAAAGGCAATGACTGAAAAAAAAATAAAGGCAGTGGTGAATCACATTCCCATGACCAGCAGTCAGAAAACAGAAGTGAGCTCTAAAGAGTTTTTTCTTTTTTTAGCATCACAGCTCAGGAAGGGATACAAAGGGGTAAAACGGTTTATGCAGCATGGAACTGAAAGAGGTGTAAAGTATTTGAAGAAGCACAGAGAGAAAGTAAGATAAAAAAGAGAAGAAGGGGACAGATACGAGGAGAAGTGTTGTTCTGCTTGCCGGCCAGGTCCTACTCTGGCCCATGATTCATTGCAAATGAAATGTCAGCCTGGCAGGCAGTAATGCAGGCCGGCCCACTCCCCTGCAGCCTAATTGAATTTTACAGCCATATAAACAACAGTCAGCCAGCAGAGAGACAGAGAGAGAGAAAGAGAGAGAAAGAGACAAAGAGAGTGAGAGAGAGGGGTGTAAGTTATAGATGCTGGTGTTTATAGGTTGGGCTTCTGATGTGCCATCAGAGAGTGTGTAAGGGCCTCAAGGGAACTATAGCACAAAGCACACAGATGGAGGGAACGCCAAAGCAGGCTTGCCACTAACATGACTCCCCGAAGGCACAAAGAGATGCACATATAATCATGACACTAAACTATGTGCACTTTGAGATACATATTTGCTAAATACTCCAGGATGCTTTTACCAAAAGTGCACAAGTCACTGAATTTCAGTGAAAACCATGGATTTCATCTGACCCAAAGTTTAGAAAAAAAGATTTAAGAAAAAGACAAACAGAATACAAAACTGTAGGTTTATGGAAAGGACTAAAATGTCAGCAAATTAACTTATTCAGTGTCTCATAATATTGTCTCTATTTTTCATATAACAACAACTTTACTTCAGTTTCCTTCCTTCCTAAGAAATGATGAGATATATAACTATGTCATAATCTCTTTGGAAATAAAAAGTGCATGCAGAATACTCTTCCCTGACATTTCAGTGCAAACTCTCCTCAAGTGTGTTCTCCCCTGTTGGTTAAGTAAGATGTGCTGGCAGAGCTTTTTTCTGCAGATGACAGCCACTGAAGACAGTATAGAAACAATCAGCAGTGTCCCCTCAGGCAGCCCTGGGGGCCAGGTCAATTTGTCCTATGCTAACAGAGGACATCACCTCCATGACAGCCAGGCGGTTTGGCAGACAGACAAAACGGCATCTGCTGCACCAGAACAGAGTAATTCCTGCAGCAGTAGAGAATTTCTTTAAAATTAACAAATCAAATGATCAAACTGAGTGGATGAAAACACTTTTCTTTAACATGAGGCAAGCTTTAAATGATTACCGATTATTAAGCGGTGTGCTTCTTGTATTTGACAGTTTTTTATTCTGAAAATGATCAGTCTCCAAAGATATATGAAATAATCACTTAAAATACTTTTACACCAAGTGTAAAAACTGTGAAAGTAAAACTCTATGAAAAGAAAATGTTACAGTAAGAACTGACATGAGAACATGTTTACTCAAATGAAAATAGCAGTAACAGTTACAATTTTTAACTGGCAACTTGTCACTCCTTTTAATTATGAATGTAGCGCAGTTAATCCCACTGAAAAATCTACTCCAGGGTCAATTTCATCCCTGTACAGATGGGTGCCTCGCGGGTGAAGAAAATATAAAGAGGAGAAAGTGGGAGCCCTTACTTCATTTATTGCCACTTACAACCTTTTGCAGGTCTTCCTGACAAGTGCAGTTACCACATACAGAGACCCAGCCTTTTGGAGAAAACTGTAACGGTAAAGCTAGGCAGGTATGCTCTTTGGAAAATCGAGAGGAAACATTGCCTTTAGCAACTGACAACTAGAACAGGATTTGAGTTGGAACTCCCATGCATTACTCTGCAACTTGCAAACACTAAAACTGTTGGCTAAGGTTTAAAGCTTGAGTTGCAACAAAATTCTGTTTTTGATTTGTTGATCTTTTAATATTTTACATGTTATATATTATTACTTAGTTTAATTATGTTTACACTTATTTATTTTGTTGTATTAATTTTAATATGTTAAATTTTACCTTGTTAAGAGATTTTTTAATCTACTTTATTCTTTTAACTGCTGTAACAAAAGAATTTCCCAAATCTGGGATAACTTAAGTATATTTTGTATTATCTTATCTTACTTTCTCTTATCTTAAATTTGCTTTCTTTTTAAAAGTTAGTAAAGAAAATGAATACAACTCTCATGTGTATTATCTGTACAATTAACAGTTAGTTTAGCCTACAGTCTGGAAACGAGGCCAGCATGTATCCAAAATGAATAAAAACTGCATTTTTCCAGGAAAAGTAATGGTACATATATAACGTACAATCTTAAAATTTGAGTTTTATTTGTAGTCTTACCAAGAGATGGCACAGTTGAGCCAGCTGTTTGTTCTGACTGGTCAAGATCTTCATTGAATTAATACAGTAACAAGTACATTTCAGTCCATACCACTATAGTCAAAAGACTGATATTTAACTGTGCAGTTATTTAAATTTGGTGGGATGGCTCAGTTCGGGACCTCTCCCTCTCTCTCCTGCCCTTCCATGGAGAAAAGCAGCAAAACCCTGTACAGATCAGAGCAGGCATGAAAGGAGAAGCTGGAGTAGAGGTGGGTTGTTAAGTGGCTTGCAGATGGACAACAACTGTGAGCAGGTTAAAGCAACTTAATAGAACTCTGTATAGATGGCCATTTGAATGTGTAGAAAGGCATCGGCTGGGTCAGTAGCTGCAGTTGGTTGGCATTGAGAACTACTGGTGGCCAGCAGGTTGTTTGTGTAATTGTAACCTCAAACCCCATGACTGAGTTCACTCTTGCTCAATGTTACCCTCTCCCATTTCTCCTCAACTCTTAGCTATAGTACTATATATCTTATCAAATAAAAGAAAGATTACAGAAGATGTTATTTTGCTGCATATCCCAAGCATCAACTCAAACAACGATATCTCAGGCTCCAAAGCTACTGTACTTCTGATATGGTTGTGAAATCAAAACTCCAGTGTTTCCATTCTGTCTTCAAATTGCGAACATGTCATGCAAAATGTTTTTTCCTTCTTTTTAACAGCTACCAAATGTGTCTGTCAGTCTTCCTTCCTGCTTATTTATATAACTATTTAACAGCTACTCTGCTTGTTTTTGCTGTCTGTCCATCCTCTGCCCATCTGTCTTTCTGTCTAATAGTTTACTGTCTACCTCTATCTGGCTTACAATTGCTGCCTCATAAACTGGGATGAGATTTATCCGAGTGCCAAATGAGAATAACGACACAGGATAAATGAGGCTGGCTAGATGAGACAAAACCGGGGAAGGATGAATAAAAACAGTGAGATGTTGAGGGTGAATTGCACTTCTGTGGGTGTGTGTATGTGTGCAAGCATGTGCATGCATTAGGATGGTAAAAACAGAATGTATGAGCCGCAAAGTTTATTGGTGAGACAATAAATATCCATCACATACTGTATCTTTATAACAAGCTGACTCCTGATGTTGTCTTATGTTTAATTGATGTCTTTTATGTTTTCAAACATGTTGGAAACAAATGCATGTCAGTTGGTGACAGAAGATGTGGAACCTTTTTTTCCAAGAAAAAAAAAAAAGAAAAAAAAAGAGAAAAAAAAAACATGCACGTGTATGTGTGTTTTTATACGACATGTTCCTAGCTCAGCAGGACTCCAGTCCACCCTGCTGACTGTGACCTTCCCTCCAAGCAGGCAGTCCTGTTTCTCTCCTTCCCCGCCCCTTCCATCCCTCCAAAATCCCTCCATTCTGCTGTCTCCCCTTCCCTCCAGTCATCCATCCTTACTCCTTCCCTCTATCCTTGCCTCTGTCATCCCTTGATCCACCCATCCTGCTCTCTCCGTCAGACTGCATGATGCTTTGAGTCCTTGATCCAGAGCACGGAAAGGGGCTTCATAAATACACCATCCATCACCGCCGGCAGGGCCAGTTAAAACCACATGACACACAAACCGTTGACTTTAGAGGTTTGTGTGTCTCTTGGCTTCGCAGTGCCAAAATGACATGTACACACAACATATAAAGTGTAGCCAAAAAACAAAAGGTAAAGTATATGATCAGTCAACTGTGTTATGTACACACATCTTGTGGACGAGCTTCCATGCGTAATGACCGAACACTGAGAGTCTGCATGCAAACATTACGGACACAGAAACAGTCAACTGCACCAAACACATTCACGCAATCGTACCCTTGAAAAACACACAAAACGAGGACAACACTAGATAGACCAAACATTGCAATGCACAGCTTGTGCATCCACATGTATGCTGTGCATGAGCTCATCAATTAAATAGTCTTTTTTTTCCCCCCAAGATGTATTACGCAAGATGCAAGTCTGTATTTGTGTTTGTGTGTCTGTGTGTTGCCTGGCAAGAATGTACACGAACATGTATGTTTGAACTTGTGTTTTCCCCGTGTCTGATTTTTCAATCTGTGTAAACATGGCGACGGTTCGTTGCACCACATAGTCTCTCACTGTTCCGCACTCCGCCCTCTCAGTGTGTCATGTGTGATGGATGATAGGGAGGGAAAATAACTAATTCAACAGTAGATTTACATTGTTCTGGATGGTGAGCAACACAACACAAAGAGCCACAGTGAGAAAGCAGGTGGGGGGGAAGTCAAATGCACCCTGAAAACAGGTGAAAACTCTCCCTTTGTTTACAAATACTGTTTAAATGTACTCATGTCACACATAGCTTTCTTTGTGAAGCCTGGTTTCAGGTGATCAGATTTTAGCCAAAGTGTAAGTGAGGTAAGTAGACAGTCATTACCTCAGTAAAGGGTGGTCATTTATCTCCCTGAAAGGAAATATTAAGTGTGTTTCAGGTTTAAAACAGCAACAAAATTCTTCATAAAGAGGCAGGAGGGGAAACATAGACATTCCACAGGACTCTGAACCATCATGCTTGAACTTGAGACCTTTCATTAGGACTTAACTTTTGGTTTGACTTGCTTTTTACTTTCAGTTTTAAGCACTGAAACTCATCTGCACATACTGTTTAGTTAGGTTGTGACATGTAAATGGTTAGGGTTAGTAAGAGATCACAGTTTGGGTCGAAACATCTTCTCACAAAGTAAACCCCATGTTATAAACCCCTATTGTCTAGGTAACTGCAAAATTTACAACTAGAGGTTTAAATGTCTCCCACATAATTGGGTTGCTTTCTGTTTATCACTGATTGCAATGGGTGATTACTGTCTACTCAGCCTGCTAGGAGATGGAGGAGAACCCCTAGTAGCCAGATCTATGGGACTGATTACAAATATGCTGGTTAATGTTAGTAAATTTTTGAGAATGCAGTATAGTTTTCATTAGTCCATCTGTTTGCAGACAATGTTAAAATTCTGCTCTGCCCAATCATTCACTTCAGCAAGATGAGATGACCACTGAATGAAGTAATAACTGCCTAGGAACATACATTTTCTTGAGAAAGATTAAATTATGACAAAAGAGATGTTTTTGTTGATTCACCTTCTTATTTGAGGGATGGGAACTTATAATATTGTCCCTCACTTTTCTGCACTAAATCACACTGCTTCAAAAGAAACAGAAGTTTAAAAAAAGTAAGAGGTACCAAAAGGAATGAGTATGAACAAATGGCATGAGAGGAAGATAAAGAGTGTGAGTGAGTGAGTGAGTGAGTGAGTGTGTGTTGGGGGTTGGGTTGGGGGTGGGGGTGGAGTAATTTTAATAGACACTTCTGAAAAGACTTGATTTCATTTATTCTGACTGTGCGACCAGTTTCAGGACATCACAGAAAATTAAACATCATCAAGACAAACCACTAAAGTTTTGCGTTTTTCAGAGTGCCATCTCTCAGTTTCTGTTTTATGTGTGGACAGCTCTGATTTGCAGTTCTTGAGGGAACAAGTTTGAGTTTCAGTACAGCAGCAAGGAACTCTAACTATGCCTAGCGTAAACCACATTTCAAACATAAGTTGCAAAGCGCTTTAGGCTAAAACTGACAGGATAAGGCAGCATCCCCCAATCTTATTGACCAGCGTCCTCTTAACATAAAGACAGGCTCCTCATGACCTCTTGTTATAGGTGTGACAGCATATGTTAAATCTTCAAATGATTTTCACTCTTCAGTTTGTTATTATTTGGATTAACTCTGGCGAACGACAGCTGTAAACCTATCCAAAGGCATTTTTTTCTAACTCTTTTACAGAGCCCAAGCTTGATATTAGGATCCAGCGGAGCTGTAGTAACTCCATGTCTTTCATTCTCTCTCTCCCCGTTTCTCCACCCTGGAACCACCGCCCACCTAACGCCCCCAATCTCTCAGTGTGCCAATTGGACCAGAGGCCCTGCAGGAGACCTCAATACCACTGCACAGTGGAAATGTCACCCATAACACTCCCCTCAGGATGCCAATCACTTCACACTGTTCCCCACCGTGAGCATTTGTGTGCGTGTTTCAGAGAGAGAAAGAGAATGATCAAGGGGCATGTCCATGTGTGTAAAGAGACCATGAAACAATTATTGCCAGTGTGAAAAAATCCCTCATATCTCTACTAGAATATAAAATTTGATTTAGCCGAAGTGTATGTCTAGATTTATGGTTTTTGATGTGTGAGCATCTGAGTGTAATGAGCCTGTCCATCCGAGAGGATTATGGGTTGTCTGGTTAATATAAGGACTACAGGTGTTTGTGGAACTGCACATGATTACACATCAAAACAATGAGAGTGTGTGTGTGTGAGTGTGCTGAGTGATAAACAGGCCTTGGTTAGGCGTGAAAGCAGAAACAGATGGAGTGGGTTATGGACAAATAACACACATGAGCCTGTGAGGGAGTGGGAGTAAGCCCATGTCTGAGCATGCATATGTAGTGTTGTTTGTTTCTGTGTGTGCTTGGGAGAATGCATGGGTGGAGTATATGGATATGCAAATGCACGTGCCCAAGAAATCCTAGTGTAGATATATGTGCATATGTGTGGGCATGTGCCCAAGAAATCCGAGTATAGATATATGTGCATATGTGTGGACATGTGCATTTGTGTGTGTGGATGTAGGCGAGGGGGGGGGGACGATTTGGAGCACAGAGGCGCAGGTGTCCCTGGAAATGCCATCCATTTCATTGGTATGTGGGTTGAGTTGTGTGAATGCGTATCAGTGTGTACAAGGGAGGGCGCGTGATAGGGAGGGTGATGACGAATGACAGCAAAATGAGAAAGGCAGGGGGATGGAAAGCTAAGCTGGCAAAGGCTGGCATGCCAGGCGCACTGTGGAGCCAGGGGGGGCGGGCACTCTGTCCTCATGGCAGGCCCCTCTGTCGAGCTGTGAATACAGAGACAACAGCCGGCATACACAGACACACACGCAGAGTAGCTTCAAACAGGGATGGCTGCACAGCTCGTCACATGCAAACACACAATGTAAACGTTTGCCTTGAAGCACAATAAAGCAGTGCAAGTTTTTGAAGAATTACATTCATTAAAAAAGAAAATAAAAATAAATCAATAACGCAGTGAACTCTGTTTTAAAGTTAATTATCTATCAAGGTTTTTAGTCATTCAGGAAGATAGCATAACTTTATCTAAGTAAAAGGCAAGTTTTTTAGTTTCAGCCTTAAAGATGTTTTGCCACTTGTTGTTGTCATATTAGGGTCACTGAATTTGGTGCAATAATTAAAACTGCACACCATGTGACTAGGGGTGACATGGTGGGACACTAGCTAGCACCATCTTCCCTGTGTGGCTTTTCTCTGGGTGCTCCTGTTTCCTCCCATAGACGTGTGTTACCCTACAATGGAAGTGGGCACGGATGTGAGTGTGAATGGTTGTGTATCTCTCTGTGTTAGCACTGATGGACTCGCCAGTCCATTACAGGGATACACCCCTGATCAGCATAAGCACCGCCTCATGCCCTGTGTCACGCCGTGCGTCAGCTGTGACAGGCTCCAGCCCGACATTAAATAAATAAATAAAAACAAACACAAATACAATTTACCTCCTCAGTTGATTTGTGCAAATCAATTCAGCCACATCAAATGGGAATGGGGTCTATTGCACCAACTCTAAAGCATTACAACAAGTTACAATTTTCATTTTTTTTTTAATATCAGAGGCATTTTACACACAATCAAATCTTTGATTCCGCTGACGATTCTTCCACGCCATGTGACCTAATCAGTTAATGCCCGAGTACTCCACTGCACAGAACAGGCAGAGCCACTTCAATGAGTGACAAAATGTCTTTAAGACTACTTCTGTAAATCCAGTTACCTTTGACTGAACAGTTCTCGATACATTTAGGATATTTTGTTTTTCATCTCACTCCTCTGACTACAGTGAGACCTGTACCACTAAAAATAAGAACTGTTTCCTCTTAAGACTTAGTTTCCAATAAGCGTGTGTGTGTATGCACTCCTGCATTCACCATCTCTTAACCATTTTGACAGAATAAGTACATTTCACTGAGGTTAAGTGGGGGCAGACAGATCTATACACTGATCCCACATCAATTTGGAACAGATGGAAAGTTATTAGTGGAGCTTGAATAGAAATGGTAAGAGAAGATTGTGGGACAGCAGGGCATTACTGAACACTGCTTTCCCATTAACATTATAATTTTTTTCTCTCTTTTTTTTGATTTTCTTTTATGATTTTTAAAAGATGAGGACGGTCGTGGAGTCAGGTAGCATGCATGTGTGGATTTGTGCATATTTTTTGTATAACAACAAATTTTTGTCTTCTCTAGAGCCCAAGAAAAAGAAGTCTTTAGACTAAACTTCTTACTACATGTGCCCCAAATAACACTCGTAAAGCATCACACCCATCCGCATTCTTCTGCTGGGTCACCTCAGGACACCAAGAATTACACGGCCTTACATAATCAGACTTAGAATTAATCTTTAATCTAAGATGCAGCCTGTCTTCACCAAGCCTTTCATGTGTCACAGTGCTTCAACTGGGATGCACAGTGTGAGCCTAAGGGCTAGCAACCGTGAAAGAAAATCACTAGTTTGAATAGCCCTCTGTTATTACATTTAAGTTTTTTGTTTAGTCTGACAGTATATAATTGAGCTTTATGTGTATTCATGGTTTCATTAGTACAAGTTATTATCATACTGGAGAAATGTTCTTGCCATTTTTCAAAACCAAGCATATTTTTCGATTTAGGAAGTACAAGACCGTTCTCATAAAAGGAACCCTTAGTCAGTGAATTTAGGGATGCTTGGTTTTACCGGGTAGTGATTTGTTAAAACATGCAAAACGTAGCTGAGTGAAAATAACATGCTTCTGAAACCATAAGTCAACTTAATATGTTCCCTGTGGAGAGAAAAATGGTGCTACACTTATCGGCTGTGCTGTTAATCTTCCCCCATTGTTCCGCTTTGATTTATATTTTATTTGCTGCCGAGTAACGCAGTTTCCCCACAGTGATATTTAAATTTCTTACTATGTAAGGTTTACATTTTAAATGTTTACCATATGATTTAATTATGATCACCTAAAATGCGTGTAACTAATTTAAACTCTTATGGCGAGTAATATTTTATGAAACCGATTGTTGTATCATGCCTTGGTAACACTGTACTGGTCCTAGAGTAATTACTGAAGAGGAAGAAATAGGCAAAATAAAGGAAAAAAAAAAAAGAACTGGTGTTCCAAGGAATAAAGCTGTCAACAGTTTTGCTTAAATGTCTTCAAAACTGTCACTTACTTACAACCAAGAGCTTCTCTTACAGGATAGTTCCATGTTTTACTGAATGTTCGATGCGGCTCAGTGGTCATGGGTGAGTCAGAGAGAAATTAGGCTGTCATGTCGAGTGAGTTAGCAACCTGATTAAGCTGGATGCCAACCTTTTCTAACTTTGATGCATTCATGTTGGCTGTATTTAATTCATGGCACGGGTGTGGGAGACTGAAATTTGTTAAAAAGGGAAGTGAGCGAAGGATGAAGGTAACACGTTGTAATTTGATTCTGCCTGTGGCCAAAGTTCTCACCTTTTCACACTTTGTTTTTCCTTTCTCTTCAGCTTGCCATTACCTCCTTGACCGCCACTTGTTCCTTTCTTGCAGGTCAAATTGTTTTGTTTTTTTAACTTGTTTTTTAGCCTTTAACCTCTAAAACTCCTTATCTTGACTCCCACTGTCTTCTCTCTTTCAAGTCTACATCACCTCCCTCACTTCTCATTGTCATTTTTCTTAGCGTCTTCTCTCCACACCACCATTGTGTGCGTCTCTGAAATCATCCTCGGCTTTTACAACTCATATTTTATGCATTCAGCTTTTATGCAGAGTGACTAACAAGCAGTGCAACCACGAGGATTTTGTGACAGCTCTTTTTTTGCAATGCTATGCATTCCTCTTCCAATTTTTCTTCCTCCTCACCCCCATTCCCCAAAAAAAACATTTTCATCTCCTTCCATAATGCCCTCTGTTTTTTTCCCCAACTTGATTCCTTCCTTCCTCATTCTCCCTAGGTGAAGGAAGGCAGGGGAAGAACGAATAGCGAGTGTTGGCCTCCCTCCAGCTCACATTTCCAATATCCAAGGGACATTTTAATGGTACTTTTGTAAACGAGCACACGCATAGATGCTTGTATGTCTATGTGGGAATGCTCTATATTAGTGTGTGAATGTTTGACGGGTGTGTATTTGTGCTCTTTGCCCACTTGTTGTATGGCTGGCCAGCAAAATAAATATATCAGATGGTTGGCTCAAAAGAACACATTTGTCTTTCTCCCAGGAGGATGTGAATTATTTAAAAAGCTGGGGGAGAGAAATGACTAACAGTAGCAGGTGACGTGGCTGGAAAGGAGAAAGATGGAGAAGGATAGCGAGGGGAGACCAGATGGGCAAGGGTGGCACCTAGCCAAGAAGAGGTGGTATAAAGAGAAGAGGGACAAAATGTAAGATAAAAGGAGAATGGATGATGAGTCAAATATGGGAGTAGGAAACTGGGTAGGATACCCACATTATATAGGTTATGATGTGGGCACAAATCATTTGGAAGCATACAAGGTTTGGAAATCTATGCAAATACAAGTAAAAGAGAGAAAATACAACAAGACTTCTGTCTGAGACAAAAATAAATGGGGAGGGCTGATAAGGACATGACAAGAAGTGACAACAGACAGAGGGGAAGATGATTGCAACAGAGGGAGTGACTTCGGAAGCATATGATTGGCCACTCGTGCCAAATTTGAGCTCTCTCACACACACACACACACACACTTTCTCTCTCACGGCCCTATACAAACACATTGGATAAATCTCCAAGCTTCTCTAGCAGATTTCAGCCTGTTAACCTGCCTCACCCTGCTTCACCCCATCTTACCCTGCCACATGGTCCCCTCAGGGGGGGGCATGGAACGAGAGTTGGAGAGACAAAAACAGCATGCTGAAGGGAAATATTGAAAAGAGACGAGATATAAAAACAGAAAATCAAAGATGGAGAGAGACTTGAAGAATAAAAATTATAAGGTAGAGGAGGGGAGAGAAAGCAAACAGTCATGTTAGAGGAAGTCATGAAGCACTGCTGAGATCAGTGGGATAGAAATTAAGTATACACTTCTTTGGCAGCACAGGGAGTGCATAGGGGGTAAATAGGAGAAGGAAATAAAGGTGCATAAGGGGGAAAGGGGAGGAGAAGGAAGGCGTGTAGTAAATTACAGAGGGAAGGAGAGCAATAGGAAGGAATAGCAGGGTGGTGAATGTGATGGAGCCGGATTGTGGAGCAGCAAACAACAAAGATAATAAGAGAATCCGCTGAAGGCATGAGGCAAACTCAGTAATTATATAGAAAGAGCAGCCTGCCTTAATTAGAACAGGATGGAGCTCATGAGTGTGACAGAAACACATACACAAAAAAACCCACACAATTACACATGCCCATGAAACACACATTTGTGAGGTGATATATTACGTAATTTATTTGGCCCCTGGTCTGTTCCTGCTGGTGGCTTTTCATAATGAGACTGAAGAACATATGTGTGCTCATCACCATGCGTGTATGATTTGTGAATGCACACAGGGTCAAGATATACAGTAACAACTGGTGTGCACATTAAAGTCCTACTGCCACTCCGGTCTTTAAACTCACTCTTCTTTTCTTTGGCATTTAGCTCATAAGAGGAAGCTAAGTGGACACATATGCTGATTTTCAGTGACGTTCTTCTTCATATTTACACTCGTCCTCACAAGTGCCACAACACACAGTCTTCTGAGCAATTGGGGATTAGTTGTGTCACCTACACTTTAAACACCAGGATTTTCTCCTTTCATTCACTCTCTCTAGAGTTACTTAGTAGTAACACAGTTATAAGAGACAACTTCAACACCACATACTTTTTTTTTTTTTTTGCTGTAGGCCTCCTATAATTAGACATTCATTCAGTTTCTATACACAAAGCAGTTGAACTGAAGAGATGAAAGCCATGTGAGAGCTAACACACTGCAGTAATTTTTGTTCAATTAAGTAAAACAGCAATTTAATTTAATAACAGTACTTCATAGCATCAAAAAATATAAGACAGGACAGTATGACAGTAGATACTATAATCTTAAGTAATCCAGCATTGCTTAAGTCTGCTGTGACCCTTACAGTGCACGAGGTAATAATCCTCTTCTCTACTGCACTGCACTGTTTACACCATTATCAGTAGCTACTCACTGGCTCTTCAATATTATTGACCAGTACTGAGACACTTAGTGCATTTTCACTCACTCAGTTAAACAATTACACCCACGAGTAAATAAGATGTAGCTACGGAACCTGTGAAAACTGTATGCAAACATACACAGGAATTAGTTGCACATTATGGCTTTGTTAGGCTTGCTGTGATATACTGCTTTGCATTCTTTTCTTTTTTTTTCTTATAATCCACA
Organism: Paratilapia polleni; assembly: GCA_015106735.1. NCBI lineage: Eukaryota > Metazoa > Chordata > Actinopteri > Cichliformes > Cichlidae > Paratilapia > Paratilapia polleni. The sequence continues at coordinate 18,913 of VUQI01023728.1, forward strand.
GCAGCCACTCGTACATATCTTTGAGGCACATATGCATGGATGATTGTGACACACATATAAACTCAAACGTCCTTGTGCACAAAACAGTTTTGTAATCTCACTATCCATTTCTATCAGACACACACAGAGACTCAACGTCTTTCTCCCACACATAAAATGAAATAAAAAAGTGTGTGTGTGTCTGTTGTGTGGATGCCGATGAAACGGTGTGCTACTGACTATGTGTGTCCTTACTATATGTGCGTATGAGCAGTCCCAGCACAATTCCTCAGTTTAGTGGAGCATTACAGCTGATCAATAGCTCTGGTGCAGTGGGAGATGTCTGGGCTTTGGCTGCATATTCATAGCATTACAACTGAAGTGAGGAAAGAGGCACTGCAGGAAAAGTGTGCGTGTGTGTCAGCAGACCACTCTCATGGATAATGACATTCTCTATCACCTAGTGGACCACACAGTTACTTGCTAAACTGCACCCAGTGAAGGTTGAGCACCGAAAGTAGTAGTGTAAAATGTCTCTCTCTCTCTCTCTCCCCCTCTCCGAGCTTGCTGTCTTCTTGGTGCCATCACTGAGATTCACTGTCCTTGTCTGCTTGCTCTTTTGGCAACATGCCTGACATGTTCTATTCTCCCTTTACTCCTTCTTTTCCTTTAAAATGTTACATTTTTTTAGTCTCCTGTCACTGCTTTCTCTCTTCATCCATCTTCGCAGTGCTTCCTCTTGGCACATTGTTATTCTCCTCCGAGTTTCTCTGTTGGTTTGTACATTAGTCAGATTCTTCTGTCCCCGGCTAGGATTTTATTGTCGAAAAAGCATTGTCAGTAATTACAAAAAGCAGGGCAAGCAACACGTACTTTATTTGCACACAGCCCAACTGCCAATATCATTAAACAATTCTCAGCTCCAACTGTCAAACACTTACTGCAGGACCAGAAAATCTGCAACACAGCCAAAGTTCTGCGTGACTTATGATCAGTGTAGTTGCTTTGACCAACTTTACTATTAATACTTTTTCTATTTGAATTCAGTTTTTTTTTTTTAAACATCTATTGGTTCCTCTAAAAGGCTGAGTGTGTTTTACAGAAAACAACACACGGTAATGCTTGTTGGCAGAAGCTTCTTAATGCTAATACTGTAGCGGCCCCACATTTACTTTGACCAACAAGCCCTCTGACTAAATGATCGTATCAATTGTTAAGTCCTACTAAATGAAAGTGTTCCTTTAACAACTTATGGTAGCATCACACCAAAAACTGCTTGGTTACGGTTAAGAAAAGATTATGTCCCTGCTATGACTTAGATGAGAAAACAGCACTCTTCACTGGAAGAGTCTGTGCTGTACAACTCCAAAGGTAACGCACAAAGTCAACAGCATCCTGAGGTGCCTGAGGGAGAAGATTCGGTGCAACTGACTCTGAATGTGATGTGTTATGGCCACAGCAGCAAAATTGTTGCTAGCCATATGCCCTGACTTCTTCCTCAAAATGAAGAAGTTAGGGCATGATGTCTTTTGACACAGCAAAGCAGATGTGCAGTGATGAGGAAGTGGTCAGAATGAGACTTCCAGGGAATGATCTAAAAAAAACAAAAAAACAGGAGCGCTGGGAACTGTGCAGCGCTTCACAGAGATACAATTTTGAAGTGGATAGCAGCCGAATTTAAACCAAGTAAGGTTTTGACTTTTTATGGATAGAGTCACAGAACTTTTTAAATCACCCCTGGTGTGTAAACATTCTGCTCAGCTATTTTGCTGTTTCCTATGTATTGTAGTCAGTGCCACAATGAGCTTTATTTTGGAATATAAGCATGCAGCTGTAAATTAGTAATGTAAATCACAAACATAAAACCAATATATTTTCAATAACAACTCGCTGCAATGTTCAATATAAGATCACTGCAGTGAGTTCAACACTCAACTAAATTACTACCCCATTACTGTGCATACAGTCTACTGTCAAGTGACTTCAACACCCACGCCACATTGCACAATAATTCAAGATGGGGTGTGAAAACTAACAGCAACAGTCAGGCGTTCAGACGGCTGCTATTATATGAGCAATTGTGACAGAAGATCGCAATACTGTCCATTTCAGTTTACGTCAGAGAGCAACACATCAAACCACCCACCGGCTTTATAATGACAATACTTTATGTAGGTGTGTTTGTGTGTACCCAGGACATTTAGGTCTCATGGAAGAAAAATGTGTTGTTAAACTCAATGGGACACGGCCATCTGAAGAAACAGTACACAAGTCATTGTCATGGTATTCATATTCACACACACACCAGGCTCTTCACACTTCTCAGACTTGCGGCTCACATACCGTGCCTCGCATGTCAATACGTGTGCCAACATTTGGACATAAACATGAAATAAGGTAACATCGCCGAAAATTCAGGATCCTCACAATCGATGACACGGTCAGTATAGAACAAAAGCAGGCACGGCTTGAAACTGAATGACAAAGGTGTCTTTGTACTTCTATTGTCTGCCCTCTAAAAACATGACCACTGTGGATCGTTCTTCTTGTCTAAACACTCGTTAACATTGATTTCTCCTCTCTGTCCTTGCTCACCTGTATTTATTCCTTTTCTCCTTTATTCTTACAGTATCTGTTGTATCTCTCTGTATCTCTTAATATAGATCAACCTTGCCTTTCTCATCTTCTAATGCCACTAAGCTCTTCTTCTATTCTATCCAACATCATCGCCCTCACACTTCATATCCAAACTTCTGTCCTTTTTTCTTCTTTTCTCAGCACTCTCTTGGTTTTGCTGCAACAATCCTCATTCTGTTATGTCATTTTAAGTCTCTCACTATATATTATTTCCTTTACAGGCAAGGTCAATTTTGTTTTCAAATTTTTTTATTTTTATTTATTTATTTTATTCAACAGAAGTCTGCACACGTGAAAACATAATTTAAAGCCTTAGTTCACAGCTGTACAGCATTTGCCACTAACATAATACACCAGACCCCTTAATTTCATTGCTCTCTGAGTTGGATTGTGAGTAGTGCAGATGCCAGTGCCATTTAATACAGAACAAAAAATACCAGTGCAATGGGATAATTTCAAAAAATGTCATCTAGTTTGCATACAAATCCTCTTTTTTGATTGCAGTGCAATTATTTGCCTTATTTTGTCTTTGTCTTTCAGCACACTGACACCAATTTCTAGCAAAATCTCAAACCAAGTTCTATTAAAAAAAAAAAGAAAATCACAACTTGTGTGTAATTTGTTTCCAAATGTTTTTCCTGCTTGCTGTTAGTCATATTATTCTATCAAGGAGCTGAAAGACATCAACAGTGCTAACTCCTTCTGACATCCTCTTTACTCCCTGTTCTATATTTATTTGTTTTAGTTCATTTCCTTACACAGTTCCTTTCTTGTTGCCTTTATTTATTTCATTCACATCAATTTATCCATGCATCCCACTGTCTGTTTTTCCATTCCCTACCTTCACAGCTGCTGTGTCCCTCCTCGTAGCCGGCGCTGCAGCTGCACTTCCCAATAGGTACCAGCCATTCGCCTTCAGCACTGCAATGCATCCTGGGAGGGCTGTCTGTGTCAACTTCAGAGTTGTTAACACAGGTGCCGCGCACCTCTACAAGCGTGGCAAATGCTGCCTCAGCCACTGTATCGGGGAACACTGCAAGGTTCTGGACGGTTGCAAGGCAGCGTTTGTAGTAAACCCGCACAGCCACCAGAGCCACGCAGGCACCAACATCCTGGAATGCCAGGTGGAAGCCTTTACGGTTGAGGTGGCCGATCTCACGCACCTCCGTGTTCAGCTTCATCTTCCTCTCACCAAGATCGCCCTGTGTGAAGCTCTCATCGGCAGCAATGGTATCTATCTTGACATAGCGGTCCTCTCGGGTGACACCCCCAAGGTCCCTGTCTGACTCAACATACAGGAGGTTGAAGGTCTCCTTGCAGGTGCCCGCTACACCAGGGATGCTGTTGCAGTCACGCAGTGTGAACTGGAGCTCCACAAAAATGCGCTGTCCACCTCGACGTGCCACCCAGCCCGTCTGCAGCCAGTTGTTCTGCTGCGTGGGCTCCATCACATTGCACACCTGGTACGTCCGGATAGGCTTATACTTCTCATCTACGCCACTTATTTCCTCCCACTGTAGAGATAAAGGTAATTGGGGAGGGAAAAGGAAGCAGAGTGACAAAAACAGTAAATTTAGAGGTATAGCAAAAAGAACAAGAAAAGGAAGATGGGAATGGAAAGAGAGATACAATGGTTTACACAGTAGAAAGCAGCAAGGAGTTGAGTAAAAACATGGAGGACTGAAAAGAAGAAAAAAAATAACAGTATGAAACAGATGATAAAAATGTTAAAGGACAGCAGAAAGAACAGAAGCAGAAATAAGAGTGGAGTGAGTTCAGGTTAACAATCTAATGACATAATCTGATGAGTGGGTGTATGAAATAGAAATCAATGGTTCTCAGATTGTCTAATAGCGTCACACAATGACATAATGAACCAGCTCAGTCATCACATGAGTCTTAAGTGGTGTTTCTGCAACTACGGGTCAGACCTTAGTCACTTTCAACTGCTTTCTTTCTTTCTCAGCCTCCTTGGCACTTAAAGTAATGGCATTTGTGTAAAATGTCTGTATAAACACTTCTTCCCACACTGCTCAGATTTACTCACAAGAAATGACTTTGGAAAAAGAGACACAGCAGACTTAATCAAAGGTCTCTGCTGCCTGGCCTTTAGCCTATGGATTGTTTTTTTTTTTTTTAAATGAGAATGTTCAAGTCTTCAAATGAAATTTTGTTGTAGCGTAAAATATTGATTACTACATGTTGGTACTGACTGATATCCTCTGCTCTAAAGAATTGTGTGCACCTTGCTGAATAGAATAAGGTGTTTTGTCTAAATATTGATCAGACTAATTGGTCAGTTTGCTAATAAAATCTTTTAGTTTTTTTAAAGTAAATGTTTAAAATGACTAATATAGAATTCAAAGCACCAGTTTCCCTGTTTTTGGATGGGCTAGAAGGGGAATGTCTTGTAACCATTT
>VUQI01023729.1:21324-31324 GCA_015106735.1 Paratilapia polleni
TTGGGGGGGGGGGGGGGGTGGGGGGGGGGGGGGGGGGTGGACAGTCAACAGTGGACGTGTCAACACTTTGAACGGTTTAAGCAGGACACACTCAGATACAGTCTGACAGTAGTTGCGTTGCACTCAGCAGCAAGGGCGGCATTAGCAGCCGGAAGGATTTTACTGAGTTTCCTCGACACGAACACTTTCAATATTTGTCATTTTAATTTATCTTCAGAGGCAGAAGTACATTTAATCACGTTCTCTACTCGAGCACACATTAAAGGTACTTTGACACCTCTAATTGTTAACTACCTCTCACATAAACGCTTGAAATGTGATGGGTTGTTTTGTGTGATTAAATAGCTTCATGTTAATCACCTTCTACAGTCAGTCAACAATAATTATCCAATATTAGGATCAATTTTGACACTTGTTAAACTTCTGCAATTTTTAAAAGCTATAGGAATGTTTTTATTGTGGTTCTGCAACTTCCACGAAATCAGAATAAATCATCCGTCGCTGTTTATTCCTGTTTATTAGAATATTTATTGGCTTTCATTTTGTAATTATAGAGGAACGGACAGTTTTTAAAGACCAAGTTCTTGTGCCTGGCCGATAACAACTTGTTTCCAATTTAAGTGAGCAGTGCTGCTTCCAGTGTAAGTGTCGCTGTACTTCATTTAAAAGGGGTGAGATTAAAGTGGTGTGTGTGTGTGTGTGTGTTGGAGGAAAAGGAGAATGTGTGTCTGAAGGAGAGCGAGTAGAGTAATTGAGTAGAGTGTCCGTGCTCTGCAAACTAATGTGCCATTCTGCCCTTCTCTTCCCCTGTGGCCCTGTCCCGGCCTCCCTCTCTCTCTCTCCCTCTCTCTCTCTCTGTTTCCCCCCCTCCACCACCATCACCTTGGACTGGAGGCCATTGTCTGGACCATATTGTCTGTCCCCAGAGAGCCTTGATAACCGTGTCTCCATCCACGGAGCGAGAAGCGGGGGGGGCAAAAAAAAGAAAGAAAGAAAGAACGACAGACAGAAAAATACCAGAGGAGAATGCCAAAGCCTCCCCCTCTCCTCCTCCCCACTTCCTCCCCTTTCTCAGCACACTCCTACCCAACCCTTCACCCCTCCAACTCTCTCCCACCACGACCTCCCACCCTGGTGTGCTCAGCTGACCCTCAGCGATAGCCAATGGAAGAAAGGGGAAATATTAGGCCACACTTGTTGTCGTTGTTGTTGTGTTTACAGATGGGCGAGCACGAGGAAGAGGGGATGAAAGAAAGTGAGAATGATGAGTAGTGCTTTAGAAAAAGTGTGTGCAACAAAACAGAGAGACTGACAGAGGTGTCCCTCCAGGCTAACTAGAGTCTGGTCATACGACATAAGGTCACAGGGTTGGAGTCAAAGGTCAGGAGGAGGGATTCTCTGGTCAACAGAGGGAAAAAACTTAGCAGTGTGCACGCACTGTATATTCCTTCACTCTTAACGCTTATACATCCCTGTTTCTCTTCTTCTCTTCTCATTCTTTTTCCATTTCTTTAGCCATCCATCAATCCAGGCAGCTTGTGTTACACTAATCCCACTATGTTGCTCTCGCTGTCTCTCTCTGCTGTTCACGTACACGCACTCTCCATCCTTCCAATCTTCAATAGGAGACAGTGTCAGGAGCTCGGAGCTCCCTCCCAGAGCACTACAATGAAACCTCTGTCTTTCCAGGTAGTGAGGGAGAGAGAGAGAGAGAGATAGATGGGGGGAGGTCATAGGAAAAAGGAGGAGACCATTTGGGCCGAGGTGGGAGAGTTTCAAAGTGCGGGGACGAAAGAAAGAGACCAGCTGGGACTCTGTGTGTGCTCGTATTTGTGTGTTGTCATTTATGTGAGAGAATGAGCTTGCATTTGTGTGTGTTTATGTGTGTGTGTGTCTGTGTGTGTGTGGGTTTACAGGGGCAGGCCAAGTCGCTGACAGTGAGACAAATGTTGTGACTCCTTTATGGATTGCTTAACAAATGCAGCACAAATAGTGGCCCTGGCACAACAATGGAAAAACACTGTCCGTCGCTCAATAAACATTATGCATCGTCTCCCCCTCGCAAAACACCAGGGGAGCGGGGCCGCCATCCACCGGATGCACTTTTCCTCCTCTCTCCGTCTGTCTCTTCTCACTCCCCACTTCTCCCCCAATTCTGCCTCTCTTCTTCCTTTTTCTATGGCAGCACTCAAGATTTTCCCACGACCTGCCTTTGCATAGATAGCTTTCTTTATTCCTCCCTCTTTGCTTTATCTTTTCTCCCTCCTTTCCATGCAAGAATGCCAGTGACGATCATGTAGTCCAGTGACTCAGTGTAAAGACATAAATAAAGTCTTAAAGAGGGAGAAAAAAAAAAGCTGAAAGTATGTGGAGCGATGCCCCGCTTGTGACTAAACCTTTGGGTGGATGAATGGATGAGAGAGGCAGACAGACAGAATAAGGGAGAGAGAGAGAGGTAGTCCCAAAGGCCACATGAGTTAGCCCACGTCTTTTGCGCCCACCCCCTTTGCTCTCTCATTTTCTCTCTCTCTCTATACACACGCACTAAACACATGACTTTTTTTCTCCAGCGTGTGTGTGTGATTAACAGCGGTGACATTAGGGTTGTGTGTTATTGCCTTTTGTGGTTAAGCTGGACAGGAAACACGGTTTGGGCTGCCGGGCGCCGATTTAGGGCACCTCACAGAGGATGCTTTGTGTTTGTGAGGCTGAGTGTGTGTCTGCGCCTTTGTGTATGTGTGTGTGTGTGTGTGTAAGGGTGTGTCTATGTGAGTGTGAGTGCATGTGTATGAGCATATACAGGCAGGAGCTGTGTTCACATTTTCTCCCCGTGATGCACTGTTTATTTCAACAGCAAAAGCGAATTCAGCATTTTATGACAGTTTTACCGAAGCAGAACATTTTTACTTTACTGTCACACTTCATCGGAATGTCTCTCTTTGAAATCAGTATTTTACTATCGATCTTTGATGTTTGGATTGGCTTATTGGTCAGAAGTTCTCTCAAAGTCTAAAAAACAAAATCTAATGCTTGTCAAGAATATTTAAACATAACAAAGCCACGCCAAAATAAAAGGGAATATTTCTGACCTCCTCCTTCTTAATCTTTACCCCTCCATCTCAGCTTTTCCTCTCTGTTGCTGCCCCACTCATCCCACTGTTCAAAAGGACAGTCTATAAATAGATATTAGGCAATATCCTTAAGAGTCTGCTTGGAGAAGAAGGGAGAGAAGGAGGGAGAGAGAGAGACAGAGAGAGGGGAGGGATGGAGCGACATTCTTACAAACAGCTGATTGTGTAAAGCGGGAACAGTGAGTAAGACAACACCGGGGGAGAGAGAAAGAGAGAGAGGGAGAGAGAGGCAGAAAAGACGGGGGAGAGGGAAAGAGCAGGAGGACAAGCAATGTTCAAATAAGTTCAACAGTGTGTGACGGAGAGACAGAGGTAGAAAGAGATGGGGAAATTGTTTTGAAAGCTGAGAAGTGAAGAAGAAAAATGAGGAGAATAAAAAAAAACAACGATGGCAATAAAGCGAGCGATAGCGCGACACAGGGGGAAACATTTGTTGAAATTCCTGCCTGAGGTGTCATACGGATGTAAATGTTGCGGTCGGCTCCTCGGAGGCAAAACGCTCTGGGCGCCTTATCTAAAAGGCACATTCCGCTCAACTATTTTGATATGCCCTTCCATCCCCTCAGAGAACAATTTCAAAGATAGCTCACATTTCCACACAAATAGACCCCACACCTGAGTGACAGGCAGGCAGTTCTTAGCACTCTTAAGGTGGCAGGGAAAAAAAATAACAAAAACACAAATGTCACTTTGGCTCCTGACAGCCCTTTGGAATTAGCCTGTGCGCTTATTTTTACTGCAGACGATAGATCCGACTGACTGTGTGGTGGTTGAAATAATGGGCTGTAAATTAAAGAGAGGCTGTGAACATGCACACCACACTCATGCATGCATATGCCGAAGCACAGACGCACACTTTACTGTGGAATTCTCCAGAGGAGGCTCCCACGCTCCCTGAAAGCTTGTTCTGAGTAGAGGAGTTAACAAGAGCAGTTAGCACCATGATTATGTTAGCAGCCAGACACACAGAGGGAAAGAGCCGGGCGTGTGTGTGTGATAGTCTGTGACATTTCTGTGATGGCTGCTTTTGTCTTTCCCTCGCTGTTCATTGAAGCTTAAACAAATCTTTGTCTCCACTTTGCTTAATTCATTTGAAAAGTGTGTGGATGCCTTTCTAGAAGTGTTTTGCATGTGAGAGCACCCTCAGTTGCGTGTTCGTAAGCTCGCTGCCTGCATTTAAACATGCTTGCGTAAGCTTGCCGGTGCTGACGTGCCAACGTGAAATGGACGTGTTGATTACAGTAAGCGATGGCCAGGAGACAGTTAACCACCGCTGATGGCGATTATTCGGCCTGTTAATGGACGTCCGTCGCTGTCCGATTAGTGACTTAGCAGCAGTGGACATATGTGATATGAGGGACTTAGTTGAGGAGCCACTAATCATCAAAAAGCCAAAGGGAAGTGGCGCTCTAATCTCAGCTTAGCACTCTCACCGTGTGGTTATGTGTGTGTGTGTGGTTTCTGCAAAAGAAAGGAGAGTTTGGGGAGAGGGGGGCAAAAAGATTACCTTTTTTAATCTTTCCTTTAATTTGTAAATACACTAAAAACTGTTATGTTATGTCTTTAATGTGTTAAAGACAGAAACGCAATGTTTGAGATGTTTGATGTTTTTTTGGTTTTTTTTAGCAAAATTTTGCTAATTTCTGCTAATTATGACCTGAGACACCCTGGCAATTCATCAAATTACCTTTTTTAAATCCCTGCTTTGCTCCGCGCTTTTCAGACATCTTCCTTTAGGTCCACCATCAGCATGACAGCTCTGCCAAACTTTTAAATGAAGTAGCCAGCGTAACCTGCACACCCGCTGTGCCCAATTGTATAGTAATTCGACTTCAAAGACGAACAGACGGGGGGGGGGAGAGGGATTTTATAGCCGGAGAGGAGCTGCAAACGGCCTTCCCATTCATAGACACCCACCTCTGAGGAAGTAGTAGCAGATTTGGGGAGAGGAGTGGGCAAAATGAGAAGAGGAGTGAAGAAAATACAGAGATTGAAGTCCTCTCTCTGGCTCTCAAGAGTTTTTGGATACCTATGTTGTTTTCTGTGTTAATATGTAACTGTTCTTGTCTATGGATTGCCAGTCCATCTAGATATGTCACTGTGGCTACTGTGGTTAAATGATGGATAACAACGTTGTAAAAACCAAATTGAAATCCTCCCGTGCTTTCAAAGATGTCTCTGTACCAGTGCCAAAGTGTAACATTAGCGAGACGAGAGCTTTCAGAACTGACCACGTGTGTGTGTGTGTGTGTGTGTGTGTGCGTGTGTTGGGTTATGGCTCAAGCAGAGGTGTGCACAGGATACAAGGGGAGGTGTGTATGTGTCTGAAACAAAAGGCCTTAGTGTGAGAGAGTGAAAGGAGGTAAAGTAAACAGGTGGTGATGAAGACAGACCTGCAGTGTTCGGCTCTGTTCTAAGTGTGTGTGTGTGTGTAGTTTGTACAGCTGGGCCTGCCGCTTGCATTATATGGCGTGGTGACACACGCACACAGATGCAGCTTTCCCCACAGTCATTCCAACATGCATCATAAATGTTATCTCAAGTCAGCTTAATATCAATTGGCTTTAGTGCTAGCATTGTGCAGTTTTATCTCAAAACAATACACATTCTTCAGCTGTCATTTATGGCCTTAGTTTTTGCTGAGCAAGAGAAAGCGTCCAGAGGAAACAGATAAAGAAATCAGCTGCAGATACACCGTCCAGTTGATTTCTAGAACTTTCTTTGTGTGTTTGTTGCGTGCACTTTATATACTGTCCTTCATGAAAGCACTAACGCCAACATTATTGTAAGCGCAAGAACATGCGTTTCAGTGAACCTAACCTTGATTAAAACTACAAGAAAGTCTCTGAAAAGGAGAGATTGTAGCTGTACAGAACTTTTTGATTTAGTGGTAAAAGCGATATATATATCTGTAGTGGTGATTTAGCAATTTTCTGATTTAACATCAAATGAAGGGTCCCTTCTAAGTGGATGAAATAGTCCGGTGCAGCGTTTAACAGCTCTGCAGAGCCCATTGAAACTCAAAAACGCATGCAAGGAAAGTTGGTTTTCTATGATCCTGAAAACTTGGCATTTTAAATAAAAAGATTCTGTATACAAAAAGCACACAGTATAAAAACAGGGAATACAAATTCCAATTTGTAAATTAGTTGAAATTATTAGATTATCTATATCTATGAATATTGCAGGCATCGTCCAAAAGCAATTAAATATAATTAAATTAGATCGCTATGGTGCAGTTTTTTTTCTGAGTTTTTTTTTTTTGTTGTTGTTTTTTTAAAATGCTCTTACTTTGGTGGAGTTTATTTGATTTTGACCGTAACCTTCCCTCGATGTGATAAAGCTGCATGTTGCGTGTCTTAGTGTGGCGCTTTCCTTATCGCCTCCAGTGAGCTGCACTCAATATTGTTTGCCTTTCCACTGTCATAAGGTAAATAAGCAATGAATTAGCGGCAGGGCTGCTCCTAGGAAAAATGCCAGATGTACAGTCCAGAGGAAATCCAATAGAGTCGAGAGTGTAATCAGTTTATCAGAGACAAGCAGGGGAGAGAGGGGAAGAATTTGAGGGAGAAAGGCTGAAGAGGAAGACAGAGCAAATCAGACACAGGCACGGTAAGGATGCAGGATAAAGAGAGTAAAAAAACAGCTTGTTAAATCAAAAGAAGGAAAGAATTAGTGGAGCTTGAGAGTCAGATGCCTGTTGCTTATTTCATCAGGATCAACCCTCTGCTAAAGTTTTCACAATCCCTCCATCCTTCCATCCCTGTCATGTGTTGCCTATGTGTGACTGAGCGTTAGCAGCCTATTACCCAGGGTCATAGTCGCAGTGGCTTCAAGGCTGACAAGTGCATCTGAAAGCACTCAGGCGATGCTGAGAACCACATTAAATTCTATTATTGCCGCATAGTCACTGCATCCCTATTCAGCTGAAGTACAGGGAGGCAAATTTACCTTGTGAGAGACAGAGTTCACCTAATAGATGTGGCTTTATATCCTTTGCTTCTTTTCAAGGGAACAAAGCCACAGTAACAAATGCAAACAGCGGGGGCTGTCGTGCTGCTACCTATTTTCCTTCCCGTCACTCTATTGTCCAGAGGTTTTCATAAACACATATTATTGTCACTGTACATGCTGCTCTCACTCTCTGTCTCCCTCTCTCTCTCTCTCTTTCACAATCTGTTTTTCTCTCTGAAAGCCCATTGTCAAGACATGGTCATTTCCTTCACAATGCCAGTGCAAGCGGGCTCCTTTTGCAGTAATGGCCCCATTGAATGGCCCCCATGGTAAACATACTGTAAGACCTAAGAGTGCGTTTGAAGGTCTGCCAAGAAGCTGGGTGCTCACAAACCCACTAAAGGCGATGATAAAGGAGATGCCCTGTTGTCTTTGTGAGGGACAAAAGAAAAAGCAAGTGTTCCAGAGAAAACAGAACATGGAGAAATGTTGCAGGTTGATGAGAAGGCAATAAACAGATAGCAAAAGGGTAAACATTTAAAGTTTGATTGAACTATCCAGGAGTTTCTGAGAACTAGTTTGAAGCCTCCGCACTTTCCATTGCCACCAACATATAAGTGGAGTTGTCAGCCTATTATATCATCTTTTGAGTGTTGCTCATTCTTCCTCCTGTTTTTCCTTCTCTCTCTTGTCTTTCTATCTCCTATTTATTTTCCAGGATGTCTTCCAAGCGACCAGCCTCTCCATATGGGGGGACAGATGGAGAGGTAACCATGGCAACCAGCAGACAGCGAATGGAGGATGAGGAGAGCGAGGGACTGGGCGGTGTCATCCACCTCCCCCTGGCCTCCTACTGCAACAAGGTGTCCCCTCGCTCGCCCCCCAACCGCAACTTGGACAGCCCACCCAACACGGTAAGGATAACGGTTTTGCGTTCAGGCTCACTCATTGTTTCTCACGGTGAAAGCACCCACCTGTGGGTGATGGTAGCTGATTTAGGGTTACACCAGGAAACGGGTGACTCAGTTGTGGAGATGTTTAGAGCTGGTTTTGCTTCTGAACCCAACAGCAAAGTCACAAGTCCTGATAGAGAAACTGGATGAAAACTTTCTATGAAACATTTTAGCACCGTTTTACCATCTATCACCATGCTAGATGGGACCAATTTCCCAAAATGTAAACATATATAGGCTAGAAAAAGGAGTTAACATTAGACATTATATTTATATACCTGAAAGCATTAAGTAAACTAAAGTGTAATTCCAAAGCTTGCATGATTATACCCTACATAGAAATAATGCAGTCTCTGCTGTTACAGACATGTTAGCAACAGCAAAGGTAGGTGGATGCCACAGTCAGTTGTCTGATGTCTTGATTTGAGGCAGCATTGAGAGGTCACAGAGGGGAGTGACATCATCTGATCATATGCCACCTGTAAATCAGTATCTTCAATGAGCTGCATGTCCTGTTAGTATGGTACTTATAATCATGTTTTCTAAACATCAAATTAATGAATGAAGGAATCTCTGTATGTTTGATCTCTGATGTACTTCAGACTTAGCTGTGGCTTGCTGGAGCCCGAGTAAGTGCATTGTCCAACTTGAAGGTACTTGAATGAGCCGTGGTTGTATTTTTGGGGTAACGGACCTCATGATGTCAGCATTCAGGCTATTATGATTAATCGTAACATCTGCCTTTGCTGATGCTAACACGCCTGCGACTGTGGGCACTGCACTACCATAGACCAAAAAGCTCTCTGTTCATAAAAATATATGACATTTCTGAGTTATTTACTCAGGAAATGACAATATATGCTGTTCCTGGCATAAAAAACTGTAAAAGTTACCTTTGCACACCTTTGGCTTTGTAGACTGCAGCCTTTGTCATTGGCTTGGGCCTCATCTCTCTGTCTCCGTTGGCTTTCTGCCCTTGGCATTCCTTCCTATAAGGCTGTGCCTGTGTGTGTTTGAGAGGCTTGGGGTGGAAAGTGACCCCAGGCTCAGACCCCAGATCAGATTATGGTCATTGTAATCCCAACCTCTAGCATTGAGCTTTAAGGGAGAGCGTAGCAGCCTTCTGTCTTTAAGAAAGCCAAGCTAAATGAGCTGAAAATGCAGTTAGCACCTGTATGGTAGTAATTTACAATCTTTGCTTGAAAAATGTTTCATTTTGCGGATGTATTCAGCTGGAAATGAACTTCCTCGACCTTGTATGTTTGTCACCTTAATGCAGTTTCAGGAATGAAGCATTTTCGAACTAATTAGAGTTGTTTTGCTTTTAAGGAATTTCCAGTAATTTCTGGACAAGTAAACATGTTTTTTGTATATCGAATGCATTTACAGTCTGGATCTCCTTAAACACTGGTATGTTGTTTACTCTTCTTATGGTGACCAAACACTGAAAAGGTGCGTATCTCCACGACGACAAAATAAAATACGAGGTTACTTGTTTGGTGATTGATGATAGACATGAAAAGAGGCAGAACCCTAAAAAGGCAGAAATTGACTTTCTTTGGAATTGGAAAGCAGGTTCTTGCTGGGAGCTGACTTTTTCTTTTTAAATATGAACATTTTGAGGTTCAAGGCTAATGTTTATGTGCACATGTGTTTTTTCTTTTGTATTTTCTTTTTCGTTTTTTGCTTTTTAATGTGTGTACCACCAGCCGTTGCCTTGAGCCCATTTGATGCCCACAGTTGCGTGACTGCAAAAATGTGAGCCATTGGAGTGAGTCATTTTCTTGGGGAGGAAGTGTGAGGCTGTGTGGTGGTGCTGAATGTATGGCTCTGCATTTGTAAAGGTGTCTGTGTGTCAATGTGCGTATATGTAAAGTTGAAGTGCATGTTCTGTGTGATTCAAGCTGAATATTGGTATATGCCAGAGGTGGATTTTTGCTTAATGCATACGGCTGTTAAGTT
>VUQI01023733.1:7199-33154 GCA_015106735.1 Paratilapia polleni
CCCCCCCACACTTCACAAGCTCCCCCAGCCTGCACACTGTTTCCGAACAAAGCCACCTGTCTGCCAAGGTCCAAGACTCCAAACCTCAGTGATGTATATGCATGTGAATGTGTGTCTGTGCATGTGTGTTTAAAGCTGCAAAACACAGGTAGAGATGAGGTGCAATGAATTCAGTTGCTATGTGGTCACTGCTGCGAATCATCTCCACAGACGAAGAGTCAAAACTTAAATACTGCAGCTCAAAAGTGACGAGAAAACAATAAGAGTTTGATGCAACAGTGCAACACAATCAACCTATTGCTCTTGTGCACTAAAAGCCTCTTTAGATTTTAAGGTACGGAGATTTTCTTTCTAATTGAAGAGTTGTTTATACTGAACAGACTACATTGTGAGTAGCCTTAAGGGAATGTTCAATGCATTTTCTTCCTGATTCTTCACACTGTTTGAAACCAGAGACTGTATATAAAAGATGGACGTAGATACTGTGACATCATTTATTGGCTTGCGAACCCTGTTTCGAAGACCCAGTGTGAGCATTTTTGGTGGCCCTCGTTTGGTTGTGTTTTTTTGGAGACAAGAGGGTGGAGCACTAACTGTAAGAGTGGGTGGGTGGCAGCTGCTCTTCTGTGGGGCAGGTACAAGTACTAAAAACAAAATCCAGGAAAACTTGCTAAATATTATGTGGCGCAAGTATACCCACAGAAAACTACTGAGATGCTTTGACTTCTGGTAAAAATACTATTTTAAACTGAATCTTCAAGCAAACTGGTAGAATAAAAACACCAGCACGTATCAACTCAAAGTCTTCATCAGGGTCACAGATACTTGAATTTCACTCACTACTATCACAATGGGGTTGTTTTGGAGCAAATTCTGTCAACCAGGTGAAGGGTTATGCTTACAAAAATTCTTTAAAGATTAATATTTGCTTTGAAATTACATTTGAGGTCAATTCTGTTTATCAGCAGTAAATGTCAGACTTCTACTTGTCTCTCGCCAGTCGAT
Organism: Paratilapia polleni; assembly: GCA_015106735.1. NCBI lineage: Eukaryota > Metazoa > Chordata > Actinopteri > Cichliformes > Cichlidae > Paratilapia > Paratilapia polleni. The sequence continues at coordinate 8,205 of VUQI01023733.1, forward strand.
GTGTACGCCTATGACCTCTTGAAAAACATCAAAAGGACCAACTTTACGATTCTGGAGGGGGGAATTCCCTCTGCAATCCACTGCCATCAAGAGGCTGCAGTGCCACCCCTGTGAAGTGAAATGTGTACCTTACTTACCTGATGAATTTAATTAGCTTATTTTGTTTACTTGAACAGTTTTGCGGCCCTCCGGGAATGCTCCCGAAGCTCCCGACTGGCCACTCTGGCACTGCCGACGGCAACATGAAAAACACATTTCCAGCACTCTGGGAAATGCACATTATTGTGCATTTCCCAGAGTGCTGGAAACACACAAAGCCACCTGCCTGGCCAGGTTCTAAACCTGTGTGAATTATGTGTGAAAGTGTGTGTATTTATGCCTCACCGTGTATTCAAATCATGAAGTCATAAAAGAAAATCTAATTTACACAGCTGATAGTAACTAAAAAGCACATTAAACATAACTGGCAAGTAGGGGGGAACAACAGCACTCAAACTCATTTGATGCCACCTGCTTGACCACTGTTGACTTAAAGATGATATCACACTTATTTGTGTGTCTTTCATAATAAGATAGACTGTCATCTACATGAGTTTACACTTTAATTTTGCTGCCTGATGATCTAAAGCTGTTTCGGACACAGTGGTGGCACTTGTTATCTATCATACTTAGAATAACTTATCAGCAGCTTCAAACCCACAACAGTCTGCACCTAATCCTGTCTGACTGCCGCTTTCAGCTGTGGTGTGTAGTTTTGTGGGGTGTTAGGAAAGAATGAGCATGGAGGGGTGAAGACGGAGAGAGGTGGGAAAATGTTGAGCAAACACTGCAGCAGTCGCCGTCAATGTGTCGGCGAGGGGCTGACTCTGTGATGCCGACGGAGAGGGGGCTGGAGGGTGGTGGGCAGGCAGCAGTGGCAACATACCGAGTCGAGTCCCACGCTGCAAGTTATTCCTGGGTCTTCCCTTCACGTTCCACAGGGGCTGGACTGCAGAGCTGCCACAGGTGGCTTTCACACGCCTCTGCACAGACTCTCTGTGTGTGTCCGTTTGTGTCTGTGTCACCCAGTGCAGAGGTATGCACAGAATCTCACAGACTCACACAGTTGTTGACAGCGAGGAATGTGCATCCAGGTGCGTGTATTTTTACAAGCACAAAGGTGCTTTTAAAAAAAACAAAAAGAAACAATACCCTTTACGTCTTGGCATGGACAATGCAAACCAGCCAAGGTTGTCAGGTTATCGCTTTCTTTCACATTTCTCTCATCTAGTTAAACACACACTTAGCCTATCTGCACTGACTGCACCCATGTGGAACCTGACCTTGTCTATACATGTATATACCAATAGCATTCGCTTCTTCTGAGGTTATCTGATTAAGGCCTGTTTTCCAACCACCTACAGGGTTGTTCAGCTTTTATAGGCACCCACCACATGCTGCTAGGAAATCACAATAAAACAGACCTCAGAGCAGCTGTTAAGCTAATCAAAGTATACCAAAGTGACCAAAAACTTCCATGTGAGACTTGTGCAAACATTTTTCATATCAAAATATACTGTATACCCCGTGTCAAGTCTTTAACCTCTTTTCGCTTGTTGTTTTATTTTTCAGATACATAAGTTATCTACCTTGTTCTAGCCATAGGAGGGAGCTTTGGAGCTAAAAAGATAAGCTCAATATATGCCACTTGCATCACAAAAAGTTAGTGACTAGTAGAGCCTGACCGATATGGGATTTTAAAAACCGATAACGTTACAGATATTTGGTGAATTAAAAATCCGATATCCAACATATCGCCAAATGTTTTGTTTTTTTTTTCTTTCAGACACATGAAACATAAAAAAGGTTTCCCTAAGATTTGTTATGTGTAGTTATTTATGAGTCCTTACTAAAATAACATGACAATGCAGTTTAAAAGTAATCTTGTTTTACTGTCACAACAAGTCGTGGATTATTCATTTCCGTTCTGTCCAACTCTGCTCGGATCAGCTGGTTGTTGTTTTTGTGGTATTCCAAACACCACAAAAGGAACTTATAGCTCCTAAAAACCAAAATGAAATGACTGAACAGAAGCAACAATAGGTAAATTCCTTTTTTCCAAATCACTGTCAAATTCTGACAATTTTTCTATAGCTAATCTCCCAAATTTACCAAAGTGTACAGGGCTGACTTTTTATATAACTCACATTTAAGTTATTAACATTATGTTTAATCAAGGGCGTAACCACTTATAAAAACAAGTAAGGGTAGTTTTCTTTCTTCTTTTTTTTTTCAGCATTTAGTTGTACTAAAAGATGCTTTAAGGAGTCAGCTTCTCGTGTATGGATACATTGTTTTCAGCCTGTTTTTGCTAGCCAAGTTATAGTGAGTTATGACTAGCCAGAGCTAGTGTTAGATGATAACTCCCAGCTCTAGCCTCATCCAAATATGGGCACATTTGATTTAAAGAAAACAAAACACGAGCCAACCAAAATACCACATTTGAGGCGTCAAATCCATAGTCCACAAACCAATGAGTGACATCAAAGTGGTTATGTCCATCTATCTGGACCGTAACATCATTAACAAAATGAGTGTGGGTCTTCTTTTTTATACTGTAGAACTTTACAGTAATTGCTCTCCAAAGGGAAGTCCTATAAGCGAATTGTTCCTCTACAAGAAGACCATAGTGGCCTCCCTATCCAACCACAGCTATGGCTGTGCTGTTACCGGACTACCCCGCTGTGAGCTGAATGCTCCTGTCACAGCAGTCAGGGAGGGGCTGGAGAATGACAGAAGGAGCATACCTCTGCCCCCTGATAAAAATCACCTCCTCTCCTTTGAGCACTCACAACACTGAAACGTTACACTTCCCACGACACAAGAATCACTTCACACAAAACCTTCAGTTACCCAACAAGTTGTAACATGTAAAACCTAACATTTCCCCCCAGGAGGGTTGGCAATGCAAATCCCTTCTGTTGTTCTCCCTTTCTTTTCTTTTCTTCCTTTGTTTCCTTATTCTTTTTCTCACCGCTTGTTTTTCTTTTCACCTTACCCTTCCTGAGAAGAGCAGGTTGTTGGGTTTATATTGTCCTTGTCGCTTTTTAACTGCTGCCTGAGGCAGAATAGCAGAGAATGCACAATAGATGGTGAGAGAGAGTGCCAAGAGCCATTCTCAGCAGTAGCGAGCAGCAGGATAAAATGTTAGACATCTAAAGCAGCCTACTTGGTGATAAACAAATAAAGACATTCTCACTGTCAATGGTGAGACTGACAGCTGTAATGGCAGAAGGTTCCCTGCAGGAATGTATCAATACAAAAAAAAAACAATAAAAAGCAACAAAATCGCTCACTTACTTGGCTCAAGCACAAGAATCTATCAAGCCCCCCCCCAAAAAAAGACCCCACAACAAAGAAAACCATAAAATATCTCACACCGCGATCTTTGCAAGTTTCTGTAGCTGGTGTCATCGTGGAATAACAAGCATTTTCAGGGAAATCTTGTCACACATTGTTCAATTGTCAGTGGCATTCTGTGACAGAGCTCCCCACACTAAGTTTCCAACCTGCTGTGCAGTCATGTTAAGACAAGTGTGAACCAATGTATAAACAAATGTTTGGGGAAATGTTTCACAGCTAGCACTATTTGGATAGGGATGATAAAACAATTTAGTGTTCCGCACCAGCTATAGAGCCAGTGTGCCCACAGGGCCTGGCTCAGCCTTATCACGGCAAGAGCTTCAAGTGAAAAATGACTCAAGCAAACCACATCACTTACAAACCCAGGACACATCTTTTTTTCCCCACACACATCTCCTGCTTTGATCAGTGAGAAATGTCGCTTCAGTTTTAATTAAGGTCTTCGAAGGAAAAGTCAGATCGAATTTAAAAAGCTCATTTTATGTCCGCAAACTACATTTTAACCTCTCCATCAACCCTCTGTAGCTCTCTGTACTGACCTGGTAGGGCCGAGTGGATGTGAGGTGATCCAACAGCGCTCCCTGACTGGAACAGATCTGCTGACACAAGTCATAGTGAGTGGTTCTCCCTCGCCAGTAACGCCTGTCTTTTCTACTCTTCTGCTACCTCTGACCCAGCCACCCACAACCCCCCTCACCTACCCTCCAGCCCTATCCCCATCTCTCCTCTCAAGAGGGGAAGTACAAAGAGCCTCTTCAAATCCCATCGTATAGCCGCTGTATTTGCATAATTAGCATGCTGTTTGCAGGTAACCTTTGCTGCAGTGCAGACGTGCATGATCCTGATCGAACCTCAACCAGGCAACAGGTGTGATTGCGGTGTGATAAGAGCGTTCATGGGCTTCAGACACTTTGGAACACAGTCGGCTTTATTCTAGGCTTTTTATGATTTCCAGGATATGTGGCTGTGGGGGGAGATCAGAAAAATGTCAGGGTGGTGCTGTAAAGGCAAGGGAATAAGGCAACCAGTCACTGTTGTTCATTGTTTAACTCGACTTGTAACTGAGAAATTGACAACTTGTCAGTTCCACACTATATTAAAAAAAAAACCAACAAAAAAAAAAACGAATGCACTAAAAAGTCTTTATTTTAACTTTTCAACATCTACCAGATCATTGGGGAGCCAACCAGTGTTGGGTTGAGGTTTGGTTAAAGTCAGTCCCTGTTGTATGGAGTTTTTTCACCTATTTGAGAAACCTGAATGGAGAAAGTTTTACTTCACTAATGACAACTTGGACCTCAGAGGGTTAAATTGTTCTCCAAAGTCTTGGCCATCAGAGGGCACAGAAAGTAATCATCCTAAATGTAACACATCAAAAACTATTCACATCTTTTTTTCAAAAATGTCCTTTGGGTTCGGAGCTAGGGTTGGGGTTGTCACCAATGATGGATTAAACCTCAGAAGGTTAAGAGGGTAATGTCTTTTCTGGTTACATTCAAATTTGATTTTTGTTATTTTAGTAGGCCGGAAAACAGGGTGTAACAATTCTCCAACCCACAGATTCGGTTCCCTCTTTTTTTTTTTGTTTGTTTGGTTATTGTTTTTTTGTTTTTTTTAAAGAGAATAACAAAAATTGGGGGAAAGAAAACTGTTTTCATCACAGTCCTGATTGCTTAATCATGATTAGAGCATGAGGAAAAAAAAAAACCCCAAACTCCAACATTCTAATGTAGTTCACTCAATTCAATGTGTTAATAAGGACCCTCCACTGTTACCTGTTATTGTGCCACATAAGTTGGCTCTTGGTTTATCTTTGACTCCTGTGTGCAGGTGGGAACAGGAGCTAGAGAATTTGGTGGTGTAATGAGCGCGGCGGTGTATATTACAGGCTAATCTGATCGGGAGCACTCAAGCTGAAAATTTAGGGAATTCTGGTGTGATGCAAGATACAATATCGTCAATCAGGCAGTGTTGGGTGACTAGTTTTTTTTTTTTAAAGAAAACAAGTGAACCCTCAATGAGATAAGAATATTTAGCCAGCTACACTGTACATACTATAAGTAACCAAACACGCCTTCATGATGTTCTTCAGGTTATACAGGGGCACAAGCTGGGGTAAAGACATGATGTTTTTGCACTCTTTTGATCCTAGCACTTATCTTTCAACAGATAAAGAATAGCTGATGTAATGGTCCATATAGCAACTTAGTGTTTTTTCCAGTCACTGTGAGAGAGACGATGCTAAAACATTTGAACTGTTAGAAAAAGGGCTGAGCCAGTTTTCGTAAATGAAAGCTATAATTTGAAAATGACTATGATCATGCGTTTTCTATTTAGATTTATTGGTGTGACTTGTTCTACTGTTGCTAACAGGAAGCTCCATAAATTCTGCATCTTCATGTGTCTGTCAGCAATGCCAGTTAAGACACTTAATTTGCTGATGGGAATTTGACTTTACAGGAACTACACACTCATTTATGTTCCAGTGCAGATAAGTTCTTCTCGTTCTACTTGTCTAGTCAGGCATGTCACTTGATGGTTTACTTTACTCGCTGACTATGGCCATAGAGAGCCAGTAAGGCACGTAGAGGTGTACTGTACGCAAAAGGGCAACTTGTCAAAAGCTAATTTCAAGACTGCCTACAACGAACAAATGGATGAGCATATGGCATGCTAGTTGTTACAGATGAAGCACAACCACTGAATGAATTAGTGAATGAATCAGAATGAATCATTTATCTGATGTTATTGTTAGTTAGTAAGTTACTGTAAGAATTCGACAAGAAACCCTTTCGTTGTCTAGAAGTCATTGTCTAGATTTTTCCTGGAAAAAAACATCACTTGTTAGTGACAAAGGGAGGGAATCATCTTTTAAATAATTTGCTACTTTTCATCAAGTTGAAAAGTCAGTGTGAAGTGTGGAAAAACTGCAGTTACTTTGATGGCCACTTAAGACGGGTTCCAAAGGTGAGTCAATCTCCACAGACTCGCCTCTTAAAATGCCCAACTTTGCTGTAGTTTAAAAAACATGTTTACAGACTGGTCCAAAAAAACCCAAAAAAAAAACCCAAACTGTTTTGGCCTCTAAGCATGGTTTGCCCCTTAAAGTTAGGGGTGTGGTGGCTTTTGGAGCATTTTAATGGAATTATCTGAAAAATACACTATATGGACAAAAGTAACCTCTTAATCATATAATTCAGAAAGAATTGGTTGTTCTAAATAGCCTGCTGAATTTGAGTGTGGTACTGTAATAGGATGCCACCATTGCAACAAGTCAGTTTGTGAAATTTCTTCCCTTCTAGATATTTCATGATCAACTATAAGTGGTATTATTGTAAAGTGGAAGCGTTTAGGAACCACAGCAACTCAGACCACGTAAATTTAAAGGGCTGCAGAGTGCTGATATGCATAGTGCATAAAAGTCACCAACGCTCTGCTGACTCAATAACTGCAGAGTTCCAAACCTCCACTGGCATTAACATCAGTGTGAAAATTGTGCGCCAGGAGCTTCACGGCATGGGTTTCCATGGCCAAGCAGGTCCTGTAGGTGTAATGTGTAGATGGCCTGGTATTTTTGTTAATATAGTGTATTATGGCTTGGTGTGAGGTATTGAAATAAAGTTTACGCTACAGTTTTGGTGAGTGATATTCCAGTATTTTATTAGCCTGTTACATAGCACTAATTAAAGGTGTGTCTGTGCATTGCACCCATCCAGCTTACGAATGCAGCACACTAACCATTCTTCATTGTACTTTCGGACAACTTTGCGCTCATCCAAATATAATAAGTTCTGACTGGAAAAAAAACAACATATTAGCAGCTGAGTGTTGAGAATTCAAAATGTCAAGTCCAGAAACCAGTGGATGACGTCACAGTGGCTGAGTCCTACTTTTTGCTGGAGAGAATACGTAGCTCCTTTTGCTGCTATGCTAGGTGAGCAGCAGTTCTGCTTAAACAGCTAGAGACTGGAAATGATAACATTATCTAGATTTACAGAGGTGAGTCTGTCAGTTGTATCACTGTTGAGCAGAGTAACCCTCTTCCATTAAACTTGTGCTAGATTTAAATAGGTTTTAAATAATAGAAATACTGAAATTTAAAAAGTTAAAAAAGCTAAAATAAGTCTTGAAAATGTCAGTGACCAAACCCTGATTAAAATATCTTCGGTTTTTTGGGAGGTTTTTTTGGACTACAAATACACACTGGATCGAAGCACTGCAAGCTCAAGAGTTTGTTCGGTCCTTAGCAAATATCTGATGTGACAAAGCCAAAAAGACCTTAACATAGGAGAGCAATCATATTTGAAGAAAAAAACAAAACATATGCTGCAGCTGACAGGGAGCCGTCCCTTACAATTCACCTCTAAAACCAAGAAGAATAAAATCACACTTTAAACTCCTGAACTTCAAACATGCACACATTTTTACTTGACTTACACACCTTTTCAAACTCCAGTTGTCTGGTTTAAGTCACTTTTATTTACTGCTACCTGACTGACTTCAAGTTCAAAAGCTGTTTTTTAATCACATTTCAAGGCCTTCCAACATAACACTTGTACTGAACACTTTTAAGATCACGCTGAGGTCTCAAAGAATTGTGAGAGTATGTTTTGGGTTTTGGAGTTTTCTTCTTTTTTTTTTTCTTTCTTTTTTTTATTAATATTGGAGAGGTTGGTAAGATGTCCACACACACACACACACACACACACTTAGAGCAGCTACCTTGTGTTGCTGACTGGGCCTCATTAGAGAATGAGCTCTTAGGACTGGAGACACAAAAGCCTTGCTCTCTTCTCCTTTCCTTCCCCTCTCTTCCTCTGTTCTCTTGGCCTTTTGATGTCAAGGGTACTGAACCATAGTGCATAGTCCAAAGAATAACCTCATCAAGAATACACATGCAGTTTTCCAATTTTTTTTTCTTTCCCTTTAGCATGCAATGAATGTGTGTGCGTGTGTGTGTGTGCGTGCTAGTCCTGATAAGGTGCTGTTGTTCGGTGGTCATTGGTCAGTTCATCACACACAAAGAGCAGTGTTGGGAACTCTCGCACTGTGATCGAGTGAGAGAGACATCACAAAGCCTACATTTTACTCCCCCTTTCCTCTTGCAGTTCAGGGGCTGCCCCTCAGGGGGCCACCCATCGTGCGCGCGATTCCAATACGTGTCTACCTCAGTCACACATGTCACCTCATACTCAGTGCTGCAACAAATACAGTCTCAGTGGACGTTACGTAAAGAAGAGACACAACAACAATAATGAAGACACTGAAACATTTTCTTCAAGAGTTGCAAACTTATACACCATGGAAGACTTTTGCTATATGAAGACTGAGTTCTACTCTTGATGAAAAGACAGTTTGGGTTGGAAAAAAATGCCAGCTATTGGAAATTTAAGATTATTTAAAAAAAAAAAAAAGGGGGGGGGGCAGGGCAGTTATAACCAGTACTACTTTTTAAATCAGGTTCTATGTTTGGGATTAATAAGAGTACACATGTACACACATCACAATGCCTTTGAGAATCTGCACTGGTGGAACAAGCCAACAAAAAAATGTTTTCAGTGTGGTTTCACACTGAAATTTTTATTATATTAATATTTATATATTAATATTTCTGTTTGCTAGCACTCTAAATAGATTTCTTACCAATGTGACTTACCTGAATCACTACACTCGCTCCTCGTGGTGGTGTTTATGGCCTAAATGAGGTAGCTTGCAGTAAAGAAGAAACTCTTGGGGAAATATTCTGGCAGTGAGCTAATTAAATGAACATTATTAAAATTGAATAATCATACTATAATGATTGCAGCGTATGTCTGTATGTATGTTTGTTCGTATGTTCTCTATCTCCTTCTAGACAAGTGGACCAATCTTGATGAAACTTTGCATAAACATTGCCTAAGGCACTGTGGGTGCCAACATCTAGCGTATACAAATATTTTGCACTAATAAAATTGTTATACTAAAAATATGTGTCACATTTTTTGTGATCAAACAAGCGCTGCAGGCCTGGCAAAACCCGCCTGTATGAAACACAGAGAATATATACACATATACATACGAAAATGAACAAAAGTCGAAAAGTCACAATGAACAAAAAGTAATTATGATTTCCTTCAGTTATTTTTTTATGGACCTAACACCGAAGCAAAGACCCGCGCGTAGCACAGGGTTTTGCTAGTAATGCTAATACAAATACAATGGTGTCACATTGCGGTAAACAGATACGCAATTCCACATTTAACACAATGAATTCTCAGAGGGGAGACTATCTGACAAAATTGTAAGTCTTTATCCACAAATTGCACCTTGTTTCACAGCACTTTGCTTCACGCACATGCTGCTCTTAAGTTTAGCTGAGCACAGGTGGGTGAATGGTGCGCACATTTATACAAATCAGACATTAAAATGTTCCCATTTAATGACAATTTATCCTGCCTTCGCTATCAAAAATTTAAAGATAGTAAGCTTTTTGTACCCTAATAAATCTAAGAAGTTTCACTCGCAGGGCGACAAATAGTTTGAATATGATACTAAACGCTGTCGCAGATAAACATTTACCTCGCTATACTAAAAGGAAACAACAGGAATAGTTTTTTAGTAAAACCAATCACGCCAAACACGCTAATGTTGGTGGGTAGTGCGAATATGGTTCCAGGGCTTAGGTTCCCAGTTCAATATTCTGTTAACCCTCTGAGGTCTAAATCATCATAAGTAAAGACCCCAATCATACCCCAGATACTCCAGCTTCCTCCCACAGTCCAAAGACATGCATGTTAAGTTAATTGGTGATTCTGAATTGGCAATGGATGTGAGGTAGATAATGTTTTTTCAATGTATAAAATAAAGTGCTCTATGAATGTATGGTTAAAATGTGACTCATAGTCTAAAGCGCTTTGAGCAGTCACTAGAAAAGCTCTATATAATTGCGAGGACATTACAATAATGGTGACGTCATAACTTTAGCCAACAATACTGTGAAAAAAATGTTGGTTGCACAATGTGGTGACTATAGTCTGTAACATCACCATCATGCATGTGAAATCCTCTAGGAAAATGAAGGCCCGAGTGTGCAAGCAAAACAGGAAGAGGACAGTGCTTTTCACTGGTAGATGAAATGGTGGGCGGTGGAACAACCAGAATAACTGAGAAAACTAACTGGCAAAATAAGACAAGCCTGGCTGTCAGAGGCAAAGATAGCAAAGGGGTTTGAGCGATATTAACCAAAATTAAACAGCGGTAAACCTCGGTTGGGCATTCTGCTGATAAAGAGTGATCTGGGACGAAAAAAAACCTGCCTCCTCATGAGCCTAATGGTAGCGGAAAGAGATACTGTCTTTACTAATAACTGCATAACAAATTTATTTGATTGACATTTCATTAACAAGAGATCTACTATCAAATCCTGCTTTGGGTATCAATTTGGATTGGCTAATCTTATATTTACTAATGGAACAGTTCACTTTTATTTAAGTTTAAACTAGTTTTGTTACTCTTATATATCACACACTGATGTATGCAAAGGCCCTGCAGCTTTTGTTTGAAATTAGGTGGTTTTGAGATAGACGTTACTAGAATGGTAACAGACAAAAGTTAAGTTAATCTTTCCATCTCGGTGTATGATTGAGTAACTGAGGCAAGGCATGCTTTAGCCACCCTTTGTTTTACTACTGCAGCCCTGCATTGGTGAGCTCAGAGAATAGTAGAAAAATAAATGCCTTACTTACTAGGTGATTAAAATATATTAATTCTACTAATAATGCATTCACCTGACAAGTCATGATGTATTCTCTCCATCTTATCTGCTGGTTTTACCAATAAAAAGTAGTGATACTGGTATCATGATCCTGCCCTGGGAATATTTGGTATCAGTTACCTACATGTCAGCATTTGTCCATCTGTCATCTACCTGTGGGCGTTTTTTCTTTTTTACTTTTAATCCTACACTTCCATAGAGTTTAAATAACTGATCAGCACCTATAACATCCATTCACCCAAACTGAGTCATGTGCAGCTCTTCAGTGGCACTGTTGCTGCTTTTTGTTTCTTTCCTCCCTGAGAAATTATCTTTATCTGCTAAAGGTTCAACAAGGACTCACGCTGAACACACGCTGCATATGACTCAACCCAGACCACAAAGATGTGCTTACTTTCTTCAATAAACCCACTAAGACTCTACTCTGTTGTCAAGAGATCAGGGACAACTAGTTCTTTTCAGTGCAGCTCCTTCCTTTTCAGTCCTTCTTATTAATACAGGAATGAGTCAGGCTTTGTCTTAAGCTCTGCATGGTGTTTATGAAATAACTTCAGCATTTATCAAATAAGAACAACCATGGCTTTAGGTTTAAAGATGAATATTACTGACCCCTGACATCACTCGTTAAAAAAAAATCACTTTGAGTTTGCATCCTACCTCGGTTTGATCCGTGCAAACAACTTTCTTCCGTTCATTTTCATCTATGTTCTATTGAGTGACAGTGTGGAGGGTTGTGGTTTCTCTTGTTCAACTTTGTGCGGTGTAGCTGCGTTTCTAGAGAATTGATAAGCACCAGCTTTTTGTGTTTCTCTTTTAACAAAGTAGAAACAGCCACAGGCAGCACTGGTTAACTCCATAATAAAAGTTTAGGTACTTGTTACAGCTTGCAGTTTAAACCATGTATCCACAGGATATGGAGCTACTTGACATGACATAATATGGATTTACAAAGTACAGTAGCATGAATTTCCCTGGTAAAGTAAAGCAGACTAATATAGAATGGTCTTATATTCTCATCTTTGTCAACCACAGCACAAGCACATCTGTCAGATGGAGCAGCATGTGCAAATTCAGACAAATTTATGCCATCAGTTTAATTTTTTAGTCTTGTCTAACGGAAGCAGCACGGCTATCTGTGAGGGTTTTACAAGCACAGAAAAACAACTGCACAGGGAGGGAAAAAGAAAGACTTTTAAAGTGATACTGAAAAGATTCAGTTCAGCAATCTTCCCAGTCAACAGGTACGTGAGGCGAGGTAAGTGCACAGTTTAAAGTTCACAGGCTCTCCAGACAGCAGCTGCTGTGCCGCTTTAATGCAGTGCTTTCAAGCTCAGATTGTTTGTGATTCGCAGAAGAATTTGTGTTTCAGTGTCAACGAGACAAAAAGAACAAATCTAGTAGTAGTCCATATAGAAAAGAAATTTTAAAACAAAGAAGAAAAAAACGCATTAAACATAAGACACATATGTCTGTGGAGCCTACCAGCCAAGGCAGAACAGAAAAATATAGTTTACGTTACCCAAAAAATTACAATGTAAATATTCAATAGTACTAGTGATGATGATGAATCATGATGGCAGCACTGCAAGACACTCTACACAATATTACCGGAATATATCAGAACAGCTGTGACAGTCTTTCTGCAGTTAAACACATGGCACATTCAGCTCCTCACAGTGTATTTGGCTGAAATTTAACGTTTGTTGAACACTGACTTGAGCAGATCTGACCTTCGTGGGCACGGACCATCACTGCTGACCTCTGCTTCAACGGACCAAAAAAAAAAACAAAAATCCCTTAACTGCACAATAACAAATTAGACCCACACTGACACAGGACTTGCAAGACTTGCTTTGATGAAATATCAGCATGCAGATGCAGGTAGAAGAGTTGTAGGGGCTGATCAGTAAAAAAAAAAAAACACAGATTATGAAACGTTACAATTCAGCTATGGCAACGCTGTAATAAACAGCAAATTTCTGGGTGCTATGTATAGCATAGACCAATGCAGAATCTTCAATATTGGCATACTTGATGATTTGTCCCACAACAGGCTTATGTGTTTCATGAGAAAAGCCAGAGAGGATTTTGTTGGTCTCATCTTTGGGGTTGAAAGGACCCACGTGACACAGATGACATTATATGCCATATCTGTGACCGTTTACGTAGGCCATGTCAACCAGAAACATATGAAAATCACTAAGCACTCAGCTGTCTCACGCAAAGGAGCCCTTTAAAGTTAACAAAAGTTGTGTTTATAGTCAGTGCCTCTCACTCACTGACACACACTCTGCCGTTGTGTATATTTCTGAGGTCTAACCATAGACTGTATATGGTTTCTATCATATTAAGTCCTTTTTATTGTCTGAGTGTCAGGTTATTGATAAGCTAATTTTTGATTTCGGGATTTGGTGCTATAAAAAGTTGTATGTCATCATAATCGAAAGCGGTGATCGAAAGCTACTCTGAAAAAAGTAATGACGAAGGCACCTCTGGAACTATTCCTTTCGTTAAACGTGTGATTTGTTTTTTTTTTAAACCACAGCATGGGTTAGTAAACTGTAACGAGAGCGCAAGCAATTGAGAAAAAAAAAAAACAGTTGATATGTATCTAGCTAGCTAGCTAACAGTTACCAATCATTTTTAGCTACAAAATGATAAGGTGACACATGACATCAATCTATTCTATACACTGAGATATGTGTAGAAAATTTGAATAACAATAACACAATTTTACTATCATTAAAACTCATTTTTAATTTTGTGTTTTCTCTCTTTTTTGGCAAATGATTTACACTCAAATATTAGTGGGGGGGACAAGAACTGTCCAAAAGTTTACAAAAAGAACAACTGAACAATTAATTACGATATTACCATGTCTGTATTATAAACTGGATGTTTCATTTTTAAATATCATTATCATCGAGACAGGTATACTATGACACCCCCAGCACAATCCACACATTTTTTTATACAGCTAGAGCTCCGTTGCAAATTAGGGTTTATTCAAAACATATGATCAACAAAAATAGAATAAAACAGAATTCACTGTTACAGATTTAAATATAAGTATACAAATTTCAAACTGAACAGGCTGCACACTGTACACCATTCAGTCACAGGATGATGCATCGATTGTTGTATTTTTTATGTTTTCAAACTTCTGACTCAGTAAAGTTTGCTGATGATACATGTGGGTTTTTTTTTCCAATTTTTCCAAAATTTAAATGCAGGACTTTTATTTATTTTTTGTTTCTACTTTCTACAAATTGATGTAAAGGGTGTGAATTCATTTTCCACTACAGCCATCTGTATGAAAATATTTTTAGAGTAATAAAAAATGAAGATAAAGAACAGTAAATCATTGAGAGTTAATAATTTTGCATTCTGTTCAGCTTATTGGTATTACGTTAAGTCCTTTCATAGCACAGATCTGCTAACTTTATGTGACTGCATGTCTCCGATCCGTTAACATCACATGTCAAACAAACCTAACGTGTCCTCTGTGTTTAAATCCTGCTTAATGCGCTTCACAATCTGCTCTCTCTATGACCACTCTCTCTCTGTCTTTCTCAAAAGCTTTCCAAATAAGATGTATAAATAGGCTGATGACACAACTGTGCCCTTCACAAAGACACCGAGGAGAGAGAAAAGAGAGGAGAACAGGACTCTGGCTTTAGTCACAGCCCCTTTTATTCTTCTGCTTTTCAGAAGCACAGGTTAAAAAGCAGCCATCTTTCTTTTCATGTCTCACTCTCATCCCTCTTTCTCTCTCTCTCCCTCTCTCTTTCTCTCTTTCCGTTGCATTCTCTGAAACAGGTCGTCTATTGTGGCGGCTAGCGAAAGGCTACTGTGGCATTTATCAGAGAGGAGGAAGAGGTGGTGGTGTGGTGGTGGGAGAAGACAAAACACACTCCCAATAAAGAGATAGAACAAGAGAAAGGGAAGAAAGGATGTGTATGAAGGCCACTTTTTTTTCCCCCTCTTCCTTCACAAAGCCCCTCCACCCCCACTCCCTTTTCCACCCCCTGCTCCTTCAGGCTAGCTCAGACAAAGGAGGCCCGATTCTCACAATGTGCTCTCTCTCCTTTAGCCCGGCACACTTTATATCCTCACTCCATTTACTGCTTCTTGAGAGCACCCACATGTGCATAACGTGTGTCTGTGTGTGCGTGTGTGCGTGTTTTCAGGAGTTTGTAATGGTCATGGTGGCGGTGGTGGTGGAGGGGGTCTATATTTGCAGAGGGTCTCATAGACCAAGGGGCCAGGGCTCTGAGGCGTTACTATGGCAACGCCTTTGAGCAGTAGGAGCACAACAGGTGATTCTGCTGAGGGACTGTTCGTTTCGGCACTGACAAACCGCAGGAGGTCTTTGCTGTGTGTGCGTGCATGTGTGTTTCACAAGTATAGCTGCGTATGCAACAACTTAGTGCCATAGGTCTTAACCAGCTCCAATAAGCTGGAGATCATGTCTGAAGTAGCTAGCTGTCCGCCATAATGACACGCTGCCTGGCTCTGCGCACAGGCCCGGCCCAAGGACCTGACTACACGGCACATACATCTGGATAGTGTCTGAAAATAGGAAAACACAAGAGAAGCACTGGATAAAAATCTAAATATGCTCCACTGCCTCTTATGTTTGGGTTTATAGAGAAATCCATTCAAAGGCCAGTTCAAGAAGGAGAAAGAGAGATGAAAGCAGGAGCATAAAAGAGCAGTAAGGGGGCTCCAGAAATTCGCCAGATAGAATATACACTTACTGGCCACTTTATTAGGTATACCTGTTCAACTGCTCGTTAGTGGAAATATCTAATCAGCCAATGACGAAGTAGTAACTCAGTGGATTTAGGCATGTAGATATGGTCAAGAAGACTTGATGAAGTTCAAAGCAGCATCAGAATGGAGAAGAAAGTGACTCTGAATCTGTTGTGGTTGTTGGTGCCAAACGGGCTGGTATTTCAGAACCTGCTGATCTACTGGGATTTTCTCACGCAACCATCTCTAGGGTTTACAGAGAATGGTCTGAAAAAGAGAAAATATCCAGCGAGCGGCAGCTTTCTGGGCGAAAATGCCTCGTTAATGTCAGAGGTCAGAGAAGAATGGCCAGACTGCTTCGAGCTGATAGGAAGGCAACAGTAACTCAAATAATCACTCGTTACAATCAAGGTATGCAGAAGAGCATCTCTGAATGTCGAACCTTGAAGTAGATGGGCTACAGCAGCAGATCTCAATCCAAGAGAGCACCTTTGGTA
The DNA here is from genome assembly GCA_015106735.1 of Paratilapia polleni. Classification (NCBI taxonomy): domain Eukaryota; kingdom Metazoa; phylum Chordata; class Actinopteri; order Cichliformes; family Cichlidae; genus Paratilapia; species Paratilapia polleni. Next base: position 24,612 of record VUQI01023733.1, read on the forward strand.
AAAGGGCCCCAACCTGGTACTAGCAAATTGTACCTAATAAAGTGGCTGGTGAGTGTATACTGCATGCAGAGCAGCTATGATTTATGATTTAATTTTAAAAAAATTTTAAAGCAACGTGACAATGTGATAAACTTCAGTCTCACCTTTATTAAATGCTACCTGCTACCTACAGTCAGCAACTAGCTGCCTGAAACACTACGTTTCAATAAGCCTTTGAAATGTATAAGCAAAAGCTTTCACTTATTCATGCACATTAAAAAAGCTTGGTGATCAGATTCCCCTAAGTGGTATTATAGGGGGCACAGTTACAAAGTCACTGCTAACTCCTTAAGGCTCAGGCTATTTTTATTTTTTAAATCTAAGTCCCTCTGTCCTCTTTACCAGGCTGGCATGACATCTGACATCAAAATTCTTAATTAAAGAGTTCCTATCAGTCTCTTTACAAGAAGTCAGCAACCACTGATGCTGTTGAACCTCTCTAAAAATTCTCAGCTCCACCTCTACCAAATGTAATGGAAACAGTCTTATTTCAGTCTTATCATCACTGGATATAATAATCAACACATGGTTACAGCTAAAGAATGGTGGTCAGTGTTTAAAAAAAAAAAATGTGGGGAGCAAACAGGAAACAAATGGATTCCCATGTTTAAGTCTGATGTTTTGTTAACCCACCCATCCACCCTGACCTCCTCCCTGTGCAGACCTTCCTTCTTTGGTCATGTCCTAACGCCACAAAAAGACATTATCACGCAAACCTTTTTTGGCAAGAAAAAGGTTTGTCGTACATTATTTTTTAGAGTTCGTGGCGGCGCGCTTATCTCCCATGCTACCCAGTGACTGAGAGAAGAAAGAAAGACCCAGGTGGAAAACTGAATTTGCTGCTTTTTCTATTAGCTGTGCAGGAACAGCTAAAGGTTAAAGAGCTGGTGAGCACCAGGCTCGTAAGACAAACGGGACTGAACACTTTTTGCCCACCAGATCATTTTCAAAGGATAAGGCTTGGGATTTTCTACACTTTTCTTTTTGTGAATTAATAACATGAAAAAAAGCAAAACCAGCAATTCATGGAATCTACTAACAATAACTGTGTTATCATTTTAATTCCTTTGTTGCATGGAGCTCTACTGTTTTCACAACTTTGCTGACTGAGCCACGCTGTTGCACTAGCTGACATGCTCTTTCAACACCACAAACACACACACTGTACTTTACTGTGACACACACCTGTGCTGCTGCTGTAAATACTCACTAGAGCACCAAATGCGTATGAATCCACAGCCGAAAATAGTCCCAAACAAATTCCTGCTGTTTGTGCCCAGCTGTTTTAGGAAACTGCAGAGCCTTTTTTTAACACTAAAAAAGATCTTTATTCACCAGCTTTTTTTTTTTTTTTTGCATTTTGACACCACTTCTTGTTAAATGCCATTTCTGACTAATGGAGTAGCTTAAAGAGTAAACTAAATATAGGTCTAGGATTTGAAAAGAAAGTTGACCATTCTTTCCAGTCTGCAGGGATCTTTTGTTTTTGGAGGTGACAGGCTGATAAAGTGCTTCAGTGCCACATACAGAAATTTATCTGGGTGGTTTCTCCTTCAATTGTGTTACAACTCAGTCTATGATAAAACCGAGGCACGTGAAAAAGAATTAAAACGTGGAAAGAAATCCTTATCTGAGTGCAGAGGAACAGCAGTGAGAGAAGCAAATATAATAACAAAAGTTTCATGTTTGGAACAGAAGAGTGGACATGCATGGCTTCACCACTGCCGCAGCTTAGCTTCTTTTCTCTCTTTATTCTTAAATTTAGAGATACAGTAGTTTGCATGCATGCTCTGTTTATTTCCCAGGTTTGATTCCTTTTTATTCAAAGAGAATGCAGAGAATGGTTGGGGGGGGGGCTTCTCTTGCTGCACAGGACATAAAAGTGAGCGCACGATTTACAAGAAGTTATAATGTTCAACTAGTGGAAGATAACAGGCAGACATCCTCTGAGGATGTGTGTGTTTTAGAAGCACCTTCTAAAAAGAATTACAGTTAAAGCGAGATCGCTGCAGAAGATGATGCTGGAGACCATTTTTTCCCCTCTTTTATTGGACGCTAATAAAAGCTAACACCCCGCAAATGATTAGTCATCAAAGAAGTTCAAAGCAGCAGAGGAGCGCTGGCCTGGTTTTCCACGTTGCACACACACACAAATGCCACTACAAAGTCAAACGCAACCAACTTCTACAAAACGGGCACATAATGGCCTACTGTCTCTTTAGATTTCACTGATTTTTAAAAGGAAATGCAAATCATGCCAGTGGGGCTGTTGCGCAGCAAACAAACGGTCTCTGGTCATTTGCAAATGGCACTATACACACACACAAACACACACAACAAACAGGCATACAGTTTTGTGTTCTGGAAAAAAAAAAAAATTGAAAATTTAAGTTTCACATGACAACAGAGCAGCGTTGTGCAGAAGAAAGTCATGTAAATGAACCAGGAAACCGGTCTGTTTTTGTTTGTGCATGCAGAGCTCGCTTATCAATAGTGTGTTTGTGAATTCTCTCAGTAATAAACAAATTGGCTGCAAAAAGGGTGGCAACAAGCCGATTATACCTTTATCTTCAGCCATGGCAAACAAAAAAAACGTCTGTCCAAGCACCCTTCTCTGATGGCCATGCAAATCTGTTGGTTAATACTGAGAAAGGAGTAAAAGGCGTTGAAACATATTTTAAAAAGGCCTTTATGTCACTGAGCAGTAAAAACATATCAAACTGTCAGTAAGCCCGATCAGTGCAGGTATTAATGCTATTTATTTTTCTAATAATAACCTCTTTAACTCGCTTTTATCATGACTAGAGTGGCACAAAATGCACTCATTAAATGTTTATTCCTTTTTTCTTTATACCTCCTTCAAATTAAAAGGCACAAAGAAACCTCCACACAAACCTGCTCATTCACGTCCCGCATGCCAAACAATAGAGAGCCGTTATGTGACGAGCATTATGGGAGCAAGAGAGACAAAAGAAAAACTCAGTGCATACTTCTGAACAAAAGCTTTCCTCCCAGCTCTACATTCAGCGAAACACACCTAAGTCCTGTAGGAGCTTGTATTTTGACATTGCGTGCTGAACGAACACACGTGCATGCAACGCAGGCGTGGAGAGGAAAAGTTTGGAAAACTTTTTTTCCCACCTTTTTCTTTTTTTTTTTTTTTTAAAGGGATTAGAAAGTGATCAAAAGCAGCATGAGAAATAGGGGGGTCAGCGCTCAAGAAGGCTTCCGTTCTTTCTTCTTCACAACTGATTTACAGCTGTTGATAAATAGCCTGCCATGGGTGAAAGCGTGCCCCCCCCCTTCATAGTGCGTTTTTATGGGCTTATGACAGCATTCACGGACGGGTGAGCGCACATTCAAAGTATAGCTGGCAGAATTTAAATGAACAGCATACAAGTGATCTCGTCTATTTATTTAAGAAAAAAAACAAAAGTTTTATCTTAAGCTTTTAGTGAGTGCTACACTACTTATCAGATGCTTTAACAGTGCAATCAGATACAAGCACAAGAAAACCCTGCACAATATTCAATCATGAGGACATAACAACCAGTTTTGTAAAAGAAAAGTTTGCTGAGAGTGAAGAAGGAATCTTACCTTGAAGGTCCGTGTAGATGCACACAGCGTTTTGTGTGTGTGTGTATGTGTGTGTGTGTGTGCGCCTGCAGTGTTTCTGAAAGTGGCCCATCACCAGTCTAAGACTTGCATTTTATCACCCGCCCAGGCAGAGCCTTCCTCTCTGTGCGTGTGTGTGTTTCCTCTCAAGTCTATGCAGTTATCTTTTTTCCTTTCCTCTACACCAAGGCAACAGGTGGAAAGTGTCTTTAAGAAGTCCAGAGAAGAATGACGAGCGGTGTTAAGATGAAGCAAAGGCAATCAACGCACCCCTCCACCTTTGTGTTTCCTTCACAAAGACATGACTTCTAACATCTCCTCCTGAGACACTTCCATCTCCACTTTTAATTACTGCACTTTCTCACCCTGTTTGCTTCAAAGATAACAAAAATGAATACAAGGTGCACCTTGAAACGTCTCAGCTCAGCCGCTCTATCAAAAGCTCTCTTCAGCACACATGGTAAACGTACCACACTTGGTCTTTGTGATGGTGATGTACAGAATCATTAAAGACTACATGTTCACAGGTCATGATGGCTTAACATGAGGAGAAGAGGCTGTTAGATAATGCAAAAAAGCCCATTGTGAGGCACAGAAGCTGACTGTGATATCACACTCCTATCAGGGACATGGTGAGGAATTAACCAGAATAATCGCACTTTATAGGAGAGAAGCACCTTCATCACCAGAGAAGCCTGAATAGAGATGGGAATTTAAAGGGTGTAAATCTTACATTAAAGTGTTGTATCAAATCAAACAGAATCTCTAAGCAATATTGTTACTTGAAATAAAGCTGCAACTGCCAGTTATTTTCTGGATTTCTTCATCCAGAATGCAGAGATATTCAATTTATCATGTAAGAAACGCGAAAATACTCGCGTATCCAAAGATGCAATGAGAATTTTTTTTTTTGGTCTTTTTTTTTTGCTAATAAGTAAAATAAAAATGAACAAAATACTGTGATTGATTAATCAACTAATCCAAATGCACTCAAAAACAACACATTTTACACAATTTAAAGCATTTCAAGAACTGATTAACATGACACATTTCCACGAAACACAACAAAGCATAGTGAGTACTGATCTTGGTGACTGACACCAAATATGCCATGGTTTACCTACTTTTTCATGAGTCTCTTCTAACTGCATTCAACAGATGTTTGCTTTAGGTGTTAGATGTTTGCTTTGAAACTTATTACAGGAGATACACCCATACACAAGCCAGGCCAATATTAGCTTGTTGCATATACTATATAACTATAGTGGAAGAAGTAGGTAATAAGAAACTGAAGATCAGAAATACCAGGCTACGTGAGTAGGTTATGCGTCACTGTTGGACATGTCATTACATAGTGTGTCCAACAGAGGGCAGTGATTACACCTTAAAATACTGTGATTTGTACATTCAAAATTAAAAGGTAAGTAATCTATCAAAATGTTCTTTTGTGTTATTTGTGTTTATAATTTTGTTGTTGTTTTTTAATAACTATCAGCCAACCAAATTTCTTGGCTCCCAACATTGTACTATAAAGGCAAAACATGACATATTTACACACACACGCATATATATACATACACACACACACACAAATATATATATATAATGAGTTAGTGGTAATGAGTTAGTGATAGATTTTTAAGGCTAGGTCTTATATTCATACTTTTACAATGTTTAACAATGGGATTGTTAAACTTCTGAATGTTTGGTTAAATCAGGGTTAGGCAACCTTTACTATCAAAAGAGACATTTTTGAGAAAATTTTGACCAAAAAAATCTCAAACATATTTGAGACTTGTAATAATTAAGAACAGAATAGCCTATCAACATTACTAGTAAGTGTAAATAGTTAAAATCTTTTACCAAATGTGACTGCTCTGCAGTGGGCTGCAGTTGCATTTTCAATAATACCATCTATTTCTTGCATTTATCAATATATATATATTGTTTAATTGTTTACTTTTTCTTATTTTTGTTACAAACAAAATGGAACAATTATGAACTGGAGGAAGAATATATCTATTAGGGCTAGAGGCAGCGTACACACTGGACAGACAACTGTTCATACTCACATTCACATCTACAGCCAATTTAGAATCACCAATTAACCTAACAAGCACGTCTTTGGATCATAGGAGCAAGCCTGAGTGCCAGGTGGGAACCCACACGGACACAGGGAGAACATGCAAACTCCTCACAGAAAGGCCCCAGAAAGGTGGATTTGAACCCAGGGCCTTCTTGCGGTGAGACAACAAATGGTAACCAGTCTACAAAATTTGTGCCAGTGTTTTGGTGAATTTTGTGCTTCATACACGAAATTTGTGCCATTGGCAAAACTTTTGGCCACGACTATAGCTTCAAGCTACAGCTGCAGGCCACTTTGAATCCTGCCTGTGCTTGTGCAAATTAATCTAATTAAAAGTAGCTTACTTTGATAATAAATAAAACATTTAGTAGCTTTAAACATGGTCCTAAAGTCCAGACACAAATTAAGCATACGGATAACCCAGCAGCATTGATGGTGAAATTAAACAAATCTGTCACCCACCTCCTCTGTGATGTTTCTTTCTTTAAACTTGGGATCCACAGCTTGGCAGACCAAGACAAGCCACTTATGTGTTTACATCCATGCTAACCGCCACTATTGAGATTCAGCAAAATTAAGAGGATAAGGCGCCAAAAGATAGACGTAGGCTATGATACAGGTTATTTTTTTTTAATGTGGTGTATAGGTTACACATATTTAAAAATGGAGAATGTTATAAAACACTTAAAGTGTGTGAAAATGTGTAAAAATAACCATTGTTCATTTCCATATTCATCTAGTTTTCCATGAAAGCCACAGGGAGCCACTGGAGATGGGCAAAAGAGCCACATGCAGGACCAGAGCTGCAAGGTTCGAGACCCCTGAATTAAATAAATGACTCTGTTAATCAACTATACTGATGATAGACTATGATTTATTTTAAATCTTATAATAAACAACGTAATAAAACAACACCCAAACTCTTCACATGTGAAAACTGACTTAATTAGCTCATTTTTGGGGTTCTCAGTTTAAACCTGAGTCAGATTAATTAACTCAAAGAGCAAAAACTTGCAGCACGATAAGCTGATATGATACGATTCGGTCAGTGTATATTTTTAGGTAGCTACACAATGTAAATGAAGAAAAATGTTGATGCTGACCAGTCTGAAGATTTACAGGCATGGTCCAGTGATGGTATCACGACCATCAGAGAAGCGACGTGTTTAAACTGTCGACTGTCAGCGTGTCTATAACTCAAGCAGCAGAGTGCTGTAGTGCTCACAGTTGTTGTGACACTTCCGAAGGAGAAAATGCAGTGATGGTGGTTTTCTTTAAAGAGGTCACAAGCTTCCCTAAACCCAGCATTGTTCTGTGTGATTGGCTTGGCCTCACACTGCACTAAAGGACAGGTTGAGGAACACACACAAACACACACACACTCATTTTGACATCTTAGTGGGGAACTCCACTGACATAATGCTTTCCCTAGCCCCTTACCCTAACCCTAACCATCAGAAATGAATGCCTAACCCTAACCCTTACCCTAAACCTAACCATAACCTAATTGTAAGCCTAAAACCACGTTTTGAGCCTCAAAAATACTCAAACATTCCTTCAAATTCATGAGGACCAGCATTTTGTCCTCACAAATCACGGTTGGTCCTCACAACTATAGTTTTATGCAAATTTTTGTCCTAACAAAGATCTCTAAACAAGTACACACACACACACACACACACCAAAGAAACATATAAACACATATTGGAAAAGAATCCTGCAAAAACCTGAATTGTGTTATAGATGCAGTATCAAATGCATAAAGACTGCTGAGTGAATGCAGAACAACCTGCAATGTATTTACTCTCCAAAGACTATTGAAAATGTTTGCTTGCATATTTATTCCCACTGCAATTTCTAGACAAGTTTACATTCTAAACCCACATTCACTCTTACTTTAAGCTTTGCTTTTGGTCTCCACCTGAGGGGAAAAGTTTGACTCTGACGGCTAGGTTATAGCTGCTCTAAAAGGTATTCTTTGACCCGGCACCACAGGCTTTTTTTCAACTTTGCTTCATGAAATATTTATTAACTCATAAAAACAGCAAGCAAACTTCATACTCAATACAAAAGCGAGAGTTAAGGAATGAGCACTATGTACAGTATGTATAATACTACTGTGCCAGATGTCTGCTCTGCTGTTGATTAAATATTTGTGTCAGTTTTGATAAAAATCACTGAAGTAGCTTTAGACAAGTAATAATTTAGATGTAAGTCATACTCCAATCTGATCAGACTTAGAGTAACAGATCAGCTGCACCGTACAAGATATAGTTAATGACATGGTCATTAACCGAAGCCAGGAATCAACACTCACCAGTCTATTTCCTGTCTGTCTATAGTTTATTTAACAACCAAAAGCATTAGGTAAAGTCTCCTGCTGTGTAGGTGAAACATGTGTGCCTCCAGGGCGAATGAAATCTACTGCTTGAATCAGGGTAAACTCCAAAACAATAATTATTCTTTACTTTTGCTAAGATATTATTTACCTACACTCTGTGCGTATATATCAATGTGTGTGGACAATATTGTGGTCTCTCTCTTTTGAGCTCACTCATGAACACTGATCATCATGTCCCATATATGTTCATCTGAACTGATTAAACTGGAGTTTATTTAACAATATTAATTATTTAAAATTGGTCATGTGGTCAGGAAATAGTAATAGGCTTGAGTATATATATATATATATATATATATATATTTTTTTTTTTTTTTTTTTTTTTTTTTTTTTTTAAATTTTTTTTTTTTTTTTTTTTTTTTTTTTTTTTTTTTTTTTGTTTTTTTTTTTTTTTTTTTTTCT